>CAUYPK010069334.1:0-40490 GCA_963574355.1 Loris lydekkerianus | reverse complement strand
CAGTCCCCCAAGTAGAGTCACTTAAAGTCTAAACACGGAGACCGACACCAATAAGCTCACTGAATGTGCATGATGCAATGGTACATTTCAAAACTATTAAGAAATGAGTATAATTGTGATGGATGTGTTACTTAGTTCAATTAAGCATTTCACATTGTATATTGAAGCAGTACCCTGAATCCCATAAATGCATCAATGCACAAAGTTATGATTTAATAAAAATAAATAAAAAACAAAAGAAAAGGAAAGGAGAAAGGAAGGGGAGGGAGGGAGGGAGGGAGGGAGGGCAGGCCTGAAGCACTAGTTTTCTGGTCTGTGCTTCTAAATTTCCACATGATATGTCTGGGTACTTGTAGGAGGATAAAAACAGCTTTAAATCAAGAGTCTTGGCTTCAAACTACAATTCTGATTCACACTAGCTTTGAGATGTTAACTAGCATTCCTTAATCTCACCAGTGTTTAATTTCCCTCGAGAATTTTCAAAGGAATACAGAAAACAATGTGCATATCAGAGATTTATTGAAAGTATTAAAGATAAACAATACATAAATGGAAGTTATTATCCTGAGACTTATTGTTAGTATTCTTGGTACTTTTTGATTTTCTTTGAGTAGGTTTCTGGAAAAGAACAAAAAGCCAAAAATGCAATATGGATTGACTGTGGAATCCACGCCAGAGAGTGGATCTCTCCTGCTTTCTGCTTGTGGTTCGTAGGCAGCGTAAGTATTCACGTTCCCTAAGCCAAAGTTTTTAAAATGAGGCCCAAATCACCTGTTTCAGAATCCACTGAGCTGTTTATTAAAATGTATTTTCCAGGATCACATTCTAAAATTATTGACTCAAAGTCTCCAAAGGTGAAGTTTTGGAATCTACAATTTTCACAAGTTTCCCAGGGTGACTTAAGTTTGAGAACGTGACTTGAAGCATTTAAATCGCCCTACATATTGTTGGTCTTTTCCTTTCTACATTTCTATCTGGGGTTGAACATTGGAAAATAATTAAGAAGTTGTATGCTAATTATAATTTGTGTGCTTTTGAAAAAAGGACTGAAGAAATTACCTAATTTGGACCCTAATTAATTTCTTGTCCTTTTGGCTTTAAAATGCAGGCATTTGGGGGACCCCATTCTGCCCTTGCAGGTTGAATATAAAGTACAATGCTATAGAGCAGATTGTGTCTTCCCATATGTCATAATAAGGGGTTTTATCACTGAAGAAGGTTTTGGCATCAAATGCCATATGTGAGACAAATAGTGTATCATAAAAGTAAAAAATATAATGACATAAATCTTGATAATAAAATAGTCAAAATTCTGCTTCAAATCCTATAAAATGGACATATATGTTCTCTACATTGACTTGTACCAAGGGCCATTGCCATAGGAAAAACAACTCAAAACACATGTCCTCCTAATAACGGTTATTGCAGTGCCTATATTCACAAACACACAGTAACACAAAACAGATGCATTAGGAAATTTAGAGATTGCCACTTAGATCTTTCTTAATAAACGAGGTACATCAAGGTAAAACTACCGTATATACTTGAGTATAAGCTGAGTTTTTTTCAGCACAAAATTTGTGCCGAGTTTGGGTTTTTTGGCACAAATTTTGTGCCGGAAAAAACTCGGCTTATGCTCGAGTATATACGGTATTTGTGCCTTTGCTGGGTCTTGACAATCTCAACATTCCTTCCCATCTTTATTTTCCTGACATCTTCCCTTCCTCACTGTGAGAGCAGCAGCTCCCTGAGTCTACTGGAAAGTTCCCAATCACCATTGGTACTAACTTCACTAAGTGAGAATGGTTCCCAGTCTCTAGATTCTTGATACATTCTAGTCATCTGATGATCTGGAACCCTCCCCAAGTTGGGTAGTTTGATTATTTAGATAATAAAAGGAGCAGCAGTTAGTGGAGAAAGAAAGGTACAGACCAGGAGAGAAAGAATATTTATCTTCCATTCCTTTGCTGAACCTAAAAAAGGCCAAAAAGAAACTTGGATTCACATTGACTCTAATTTACATTGGTGAGGTCGTCTCTAATTGCTGTCCTTCTCAATGTGACACCTCTTCCCTCTCATCACATGTCCTATCTTCTACTCCATCTACTTGCTGAATATCTGTAAGGTTATTTATTCCACAAATTTTTACAAATTTCCTATGAGCAATTTGTGGTTCTAGACCCTGGAAATGTAATGGGGGAACAAGATATAGCTTAAGGGATCTTATACTTGGGTATTTGGCTGATGCAACCCAAATTGTGTAGTTCAAATGAAAATAATCAATAAGCTCTTTTTAATGAATATTTAAGAAGCTCCATTCTTGCCTCCCTAAAACTAATCTAGATCATCTGACTCTCATATGTTTCAAAGCACTGTAGGAGAAAAAGTAAAATAAAATGTTTTACTCTAAGAAAATGTGTATGAGTTGGCTCAGCACACATAGCACAGTGGTTATGGCGCCAGCCACATACACCAAGGTTGGCGGTTTTGAACCTGGCCCAGGCCAGCTAAATAACAATAACAACTGCAACAAAAAATAGCCGGGCATTGTGGTGGGCGCCTGTAGTCCCAGCTACTTAGGAGGCTGGGGCAAAAGAATTGCTTAAGCCCCAAATTTTGAGGTTGCTGTGAACCGTGATGCCACGGCCCTCTGCCGAGGGCAACATAGTGACACCCTGTCAAAAAAAAAAAAAAAAAAAAAAAAAAAAAGAAAAGAAAAAAAGAAAGGAAAGAAAATGTGTATGAGTGGATGTTCTATTTAAAAAGTGAGGTACCTGGCACCCAAAGGCAAATTGAAATCTTAGCTTTTAAGTCTGTCGCTCCCTTCAAGAATTCAATAAGGATTTCATACATCTTATGGTTCAGTTCAGCTCGGAGAAATCTATAACACTTCACCTTGGGAAGCTTGAGGCTATTTCTTTCCATGCCTCTCATTCCTGTTCTCTTACAGAGTTTCTCAATCTGTGGGTCATGACCCTATGTAACAATGAAAATACATCCTGCATATCAGATATTTACATTACAATTCATAACCATAGCAAAATTACAGTTATGAAGTAGCAACAAAAATAATTTTGTGTTTGGGGGTCACCACACCATGAGGAACTGTATTAAAGGGTCACAACATTAAGAGGCATTAGGAAGGTTGAAAACTACTGTGACTTAGGCCAAATAAGATCCATTCTATTGCTGCAGAGGCACAGGAGCTGTGACTGACAACATCACCACAGCCAAATCCAACATAAGGTCTGCCACATCGTGGGAGCCCAGTGAATGAATATATGTCAGCCATCACAACTTGCTAAGTACTTTTTCTGCTAACTGTTTTTTCTGAACCTCTGTTCTGCAAACTTCTCATCTAATTATACACAAAGTTGGAACTCTGCAACCTCAGAGCCTTCCTGGAATTCTTTCTCTCTGCTGCTCCTCATCTTAGCTGAAAGGGGACTTGTTAAAAACACTGCTTCATGGTAGCTCCATCAAGCAGATGGGCTGTTCTCTCTTTCACATCACCATGTGTCAAGAGGCTGGAAGGTGTGGCTCAGGGCTCTATCCTGCCACTGCCACTGCTCTCCTTGTCTGAAAAGTACATAATCTGCACTCTTACCCTTTCTTGTCGCTATCATACATTGACCTGCTGATAATTTCCTGGGATATGAATTTTTATTCCCTTTAACTCTTGTGATCATTCTGAGTGAATTCAAAGTCCATTCCCAAAAGTCATCCAACAATACATCTTCACAGTTTCTTAGTCTGTAATCTAGTAAACCTCACCTCAACTCCACTTTAGCAGGAGTGGAGGCTATGACCAGGCTCTGGATCTCAGAAGTAATATTTTCACTGATTTTTAGATCCAGAATATGGCCACAGGAAAGACAGAAGATGCCTAACGATCTGATTTCTTAACCTCTTCTCCTTCTGTTTCTCTCATCCCTCACACCTACTGTGACTGTCTCTCTCTCCCCTCCCCTTTAGTAGGTTTCCAGTCCCTCAATAAATCTATATCCTTCTAACTTATTAGTCCCTTTACAGGAAGCTCTTCCTTCACCAGCTGCATTGGTCCTATCACAAACTCACCTGAACTCTCAATTTCCTGCTCCTGTGACTTTCCCTTCAAGAGACCTGACCAAACATCTCACATAATCAACCAACCTTTTGCTGAACCACCATGTGCACCCTGCTATTATTTATAACATAACATTGAATTGTTGCTGTTTCCTTGCCAACTTATGTAGTATTCACTGTTTGAGGGCAGTTACCGCCTCTAAAACCCACGTGGTTCTCTGTAACCCAGCATATTGTTTAGTCCACATAATTGATGCTCAATACCCCCCTTGTGGAATTTGCAACTTAAATTAATGCTGTAGTTTTAGGCTGAACTGCAACTCTGGGTTTCAGAGAGTACCTGAGCCGTACCTACTGTTAGGTTAAATTCTTCATTGTCCTTAGATAAGGACACATTATACACGCACGCATACATACATACATACATAGAGATTGGAGCAAAAACTATTTTTGCTGTACTTCTAACAGTAATGAGAATGACATTTTACTTTAAAATCTTCCACAGTGTCTCATATGTCTTCACATACCACTTTATTCTCTGTCAAATGGTTATTGGTTAATTTCTGGATAAGGATTATCGTTGTTCAGGGCCATACTAAAGACTAAATAGGCTTGGCACCTGTAACTTAGTAGCTAGGGCACCAGTCACGTAACACTGGAGCTGGTGAGTTCAAACCCTGCCCGGGCCTACCAAGCAACAATGACAACTACAACAAAAAAAAATCGCTGGGCATTTTGGCAGGCACCTGTAGTCCCAGCTACTTGGGAGATGGAGGCAGGAGAATTTCTTAAGCCCA
This sequence comes from Loris lydekkerianus, assembly GCA_963574355.1. NCBI lineage: Eukaryota > Metazoa > Chordata > Mammalia > Primates > Lorisidae > Loris > Loris lydekkerianus. The sequence continues at coordinate 35,628 of CAUYPK010069334.1, read as the reverse complement.
AGAGTTTGAGGTTGCTGTGAACTGTGACACCATGGCACTCTACTGAGGGTGACAAAGTGAAACTCGGTCTCAAAAAAAAAAAAAAGAAAAAAAGACAAAACCTTAGTGCACCCCAGGTAGAGAGAGGAAGAATTGGGTTTGGGCAATCCTTGGCCATCGGCCCAGCTGCTAGTAATCAGTCAAATCATTCTCTCCCACCCTCTCATCCCTCACTTGTTTTTATGCTCTGCTCCCTTCCCCTCTATTCTCATCTTTCTTCTTTTTCTTTTATACAGCTGCTCCTCAACTTATGATGGGGTTCTGTCCCAATAAAATCATTGTAAGTTGAAAATATTCTGAGTCAAAAATGCATTTAATACATCTAACCTAAGCTAACATCATAGCTTAGCCTAACCTGCCTTTCCTATGCTCAGAACACTTACATTAGCCTGCAGTTGGGCAAAATTATCTACACAAAGCCTTCTTTATAATAAATTGTTGACTATCCTGTATAATTTATTGAATACTGTACCAAAAGTGAAAAACAGAATGGTTATATGAGTAACTGTTCAAAGAACAGTTTCTACAGAATGTATACCACTTTGCATCAACATAAAGTCGAAAAATCATTAAGTCAAACCACTTTGAGTTGGGGACCATCTGTAGTAGGACAGTAATTTCAATTATGCCACTTTATTTGTTAATAAATCACACTTTCAACAAATATTTATTTATTATCTTTTCAGTGCCACTCATAAGTCCTTCAGCTACTTTGGAGACAGTTAAGAGTAAGCATAGTGTTACCACATAATTGTGCAGCACTTCAACATATCCAAGGTACATATCCAAGGTACATATCTAGGTACATATCCAAGGCAATTGAAGATTTATGTTCACCAATGGTCACAGCAACATTATTTATAATAGTAAAAAAAGTGAAAGCAACCCAAATGTCCATCAACTTATGAGTGGAAAAACAAAATATGTTACTGGACTATCATGCAGCAATGAAAAGAAGTGAAATTTTTTTTTTTTTTTTAAAGACAGAGTCTCACTTTGTTGTCCTTGGTAGGGTGCTGTGGCATCACAGCTCACAGCAACCCCAGCTCTTGGGCTTAGGTGATTCTCTTGCCTCAGCTTCCCGAGTAGCTGGAACTACAGGCACCCACCACAACGCCCAACTATTTTTTTTGTTGCAGTTTGGCTGGGGCTGGGTTCGAACCTGCCACCCTAAGTATATGGGGCCGGCACCCTACTCACTGGACCATAGGTGCCACCCAAGAAGTGAAATATTGATTCATGCTACGAACAACAGAGGTGAATCTTGAAAACATTATACCAAGAGACAGAAGCCAGACACAAAAAGCCGCATATTTTATGATTCCATTTCTACAAAATTTCCAGAATGGGTAACTCCACAGCAACAGAAGGTTGATTAGTGGTTGCCAGAAATTTGGGGAAGTGGGGGGAGGGGGGCTGGGGAGTGAATTCTAACAGGTGGGGCGAGGTTGGTGAAATGTTCTGAAATCAGGTAGTGGTGATGGTTGTATAACTCTGTGTATGTACTGAACACTGCTGAATTTCACACTTTAAAATGATGGATTTTGGCTTGGCGCCCGTAGCACAGTTGTTATGGCACCAGCCACATACGCTGAGGTTGGCGGGTTTAAAACCAGCACAGGGCCAGCTAAACAAGGACAATGACAACAAAAAATAGCTGTGTGTTGTGGTGGGTTCCTGTAGTCCCTGCTACTTGGGAGGATGAGGCAAAAGCATTGCTTAAGCCCAAGAGTTTGAAGTTGCTGTGAGCTGTGATGCCAAAGCACTCTACCAAGGGTGACATAGTGAGACTCTGTGTCAAAAAAATTAATTAATTAATTAATTCAACAAAATGATGAATTTTCTGGTATGTAAATTATACCTCAATAAAGCTATTAAAAAATAGGCAGCCTTCTTCTGGGATTGTAGCTGCAGCCACATAGGAGGGGCGGGTCGGTACACATCTCAGAGTGCATTTCAACCTTTACTCACCCCTTCTGTCTTCAGTCCTACCTATAGATGAGTAAATTCTGGGGCTAACATTCACTGTCTATCAGAGGCTAATGTTTTGCAGGAAGACACTCATCCAGTCGAAGGTAAAGATAGGAAGGAAATAAGAAAAGTGAAACAGATAAAGAAACTCACCTTGCCACACCTATTAAAAGTTCAGCCAACACTGTAGAAATGAAAAGGATGAATTGTTTATTCTGAAAATGATAGGCCCTTTCACTATTTTTCTAAAAATGAAAGCTACATTATTATTGGAAAATGATGCCAATGTAAATTTACAAATTTGTAGCATAAAAATGTATTTAACTGGTTGTTTGACTATTTAAAGGAAGGCTTCTTTCACTCTATAAATTTTGCCTTCTTTTCATAAAGGTTTTATTTCTGACCTATAGTAGATTAAAAAATGCCTTGTACTTTTTCTTTCCTTTCTCTCAGATTTCATAAGTGTTCATTCATGGCAAAGAATTTTAATGTGATTTGTGATTGTTTCAGGGAAATATGAATATAATAATTTAAAAATTAAAGGTAAAATGGTAAAGTTTTTGCTATAGGTAAGGTAGAATTTAGAAGACTTATTTTTCTTTTGTTAATAATAAAAAAACTCCTTAATAATATAAAATATAAAAAAAAACTTTAGAATAAAGTTTAAGGTAACAAACATTTGTAAACTCAGATGTTTAATTAAACTTTAATTAAATTCAAATGTAGCAATGTTAACAGAAATGAAGTTTTTTTTTTTTTTTAGACAGAGTCTCACTTTGTCACCTGGTAGAGTGGCATGGCATTGTAGCTCACAGCAACCTCAAACTCTTGGGCTCAAACTCTTGCCTGAGCTTCCCAAGTAGCTGGGAAAACAGGTGCCTGCCATGAAGCCTGGCTATTTCCTGAGACCAGGTATCACTGTTGCTCAGGCTGGTTTCAATTTCCTGAGTTCAAGCAATCCACCTGCCTTGGCCTCCCAGAGTGCAGAGATTAAAGGCATGAGCTACCTTACCCAGCCACAAATGAAGATTTGAAATCAAAGTTTAGTCCTGGATGAAATGACTTAACCAGCTAAAATTTGTCTTAGTGGTTTTTCTGCCTGTATATTTGGTCATTTTGAGGTGAACTTCTCAGGCACTTGAGTTTGGATGCCACTGGATCATATAGAAATATGTGAAGAGAATCTTCAGTTGCCTTGGATATGTACCTAGGTGTGGAATTTCTGGGCAATAATGTGGTAACACTATGCTTACTTTTTTGAGGAACTTCTAAACTGTTTTCAAAGTAGCTGAAGGACTCCTAAGCCAAGTACAACTCTAAAGCAGGGAAGAGCAAGTTTCACATAATGTTTCTTATAGGCTCATAGCTGGTACCTAGGAAAAGTCACCTGTGATTTTAAGGCTAAATGACCATATACATGGGAAATGCACTTGAATCTAGACAAACCTGAGCTACACAACAAGTTCTAAGGACAATGTTGAAAACATCATCTAACCATGTCTGGGAATAAGACAAGGTTAGTTTAAGCTCTGATTAATATGGACTATTTTAAAAGGAGCTAAATTAAGTCTAGATTGTTTTTTCCTTAAATCTTTGTGGTGGGCATTCTGACTCTAATAAACTTATTTTTGTTTCTTAAGGAAAATATTGAAAGTTTAGGGTTCTATTTTCTGCCTCCATTAAATAGGAAGACTGTTAGGAACACGCACAAGGCATTCTCCCCACTTGGTAGCAGAGCACCCTAAGTTCAGTTCTTTTGAGGAATTCATATTCTTCCTGAAAGATAAATCTGCAAACCTAAACATACTGAATTACTTTTCAAAAAATAGACTAAGCTAAGAAGAACTTAGATGTAATTTAAATGTATCTGGTTTAATTTGTAGGTAACCTATTTATATGGAATAAATGAGAGGTCTACCAATCTTCTGAATAATGTGGATTTCTATGTTATGCCACTGATTAATGTGGATGGTTATGACTACACATGGAAAAAGGTAGGTGAAAAGGCAAAGAAGACAAAACGTGCTTGCTTTGGGAATATAGATTGAATGCAGGTTGAATCATTCATAGAATTCTATTATCTTATTATAATTTTTTAACTTTTATTGTGTATAATTTAAGACATATGTAATAGTAGGCACGATTGTATAGTAAACTCCTGTATCCGCATTCCAGAGCTTCAAAGATAATTAACTCATGGAAAATTGTGTTTTATCTGATTATTTACCCACTTCTACCTGACCCATACAATTTTAAAGCAAATCCCAGGCACTATATCACTTCATTAATAAATATTACAGTATGCCTCTTTTTTAAAAAAATTGAATAAAATAACTACTATGCAATTATGCGTAAAACTCACTGTTCCAGAATATCATAAAATATCCATGCAGCATTCAAATTTCTAATTGTATCATAACTTTTTAAAAATTTGTTTCCTCAATTCAGCGTCTAAATAAGGCTCTTATACATTGTGATTGATTTATATGCCTTTAATTCTATTTTAATCCATAGATTTTCTCTCCCATCTTTGCTCTTTCTCTCTGCAGTTTATTTGTCAAAGAAAAGAGCTTCCCACTTTTGAATTTGCTAACTGCACTGTCATGTTGTAATTTAACATATTCTTCTGTCTTCTGTATTTTCTATCCTATCAACATCAGGATTCATATAAAATTAAGCAATATGAAGTACAGCCCTTTCAAATCTAATTAGGGCCCTATAAAAACATAACTGAGCATATATACAATTAGAAAAACCTATTTGAGTAGCACATATAAATAGTAAGGAGGATGTGAAGAGTTGGAATGATTGGAAATATATGGGATTATACAGGAATTATGTCATGTAGAAGGTAATTTATGCAGAAGAAGTAGAAATGGTGAAGGAGGTTGATGAAAAGGTCATCTTTGGTGAGAGAAATGCAAGAGGCCAAAAAGTTTGTAAGTGTGGGTGTGCAAATGCCAAACTCAGTAAAAGAGAATTACATAGCATAATCCCTAACCCCAATTTAGTATTCAATGAATGATCAAACCAATAAACTGATATTATAGTAAATTTTTGTTTTAACTTGAGTATGGTGGAATTTAGTCACTCTTTAGATGTTCACCTGCCTGAAGGGCATTATCTTTTGTATATTTACCAATTACTTCCTGCAGTTTGAGAACTTGATTTCCCCAGGGGCTACTGTTACTGTTGGGGGTAGGAAAAGGCTCAGAGTCTCCACATAGGGGTGGTGAGAATAGGAGAAAAGGGTGTGATGTCATCCCAACCTCAGAAGTTAAATGAAGTCTCTGCAACAGTTTACGTGATCCAACTTCCCAGTTTACCCCCAAACCCAATGGAGAACTTGGATGATGTTTAAAAATCAGTGTCAATGGTGGGGGTAGGGGAAGGGAAGAGCAGGGAGAGAAAGAAGGAGGGAGGGGTGGAGAAAAGGAAGAGCAGAGAGAGGGAAGGAGGGAGGGGGTGGGGTCTTGGTGTATGACACACCTTTTGGGAGCAAGACTCTCTATTGTAAGAGAGACTTTACCTAAAAATGCAATCAGTGTAGCCTGGTTTCTTGTACACTCAATGAATTCCCAACAATAAAAAATTAAAATAAAATAAAAAAATAAAACTCAGTGTCAAATCAGTACAACTAATAGCACCACCAGGCTAGAGGAGTCTTCATATGTCCACCTCCCCTAGTCTTAAGAGCACTGAATTCAATCAAAAGAGACCACTAAAATTCATGACTTGTGGTGTTGAATTAAGACACAGAGTTATTTTGCTTTTCTTCTAAGGAGCTCAAAATGACCCTGTGCATAAAATCAACTTAAAGGAAACAAAACTAAACAAGAAAGTCCATAAGCCCCTATTGGAACCAAATTAAATTTTCATTTGTATAAGTCAAAACTAATCAAATACAGTAGAACCTCTGTAAGTTGACCACCCAAGGAACTATAACAAATTGATCAACATACAGAGATGGTCAACATACGGAACTAGGCCTACTGGTGAACTACTGTATTGATATGTACATGTGGTACATGTCTGGTCTGTGAAACTTAGGTCAACTTAAGGAGATGGTCAGTGAAGAGAGGTGGCCAACTAATGTCCTAACATTTTTTTTGGTTCAAACTAAAATAGTTTGAGAGGATGTGTGGAGACCTGGATAGAAATGGGGGACTTGCAAAAGGATTACTGTGAAGGCAGCAGGGGGATAAAGCCATCTAAACAATGGGGCTGAAAGAAAGAAATATAACCCTGGCTGCTTGGACTTTCAAAGTCATATCTCTCCTAGAGACCAAATGTGACTATGTTGGTTATCTGTTCATGATTCGTTTATGCAGGATCGAATGTGGAGAAAGAACCGTTCTCTCCATGGGAACAATGGTTGCATTGGAACAGACCTGAATAGGAACTTTGCTTCCAAACACTGGTGTGGTAGGTTGTTTGCTTTATGTTTTGCAACGTCTTCTCATTAAAAGGGTGATGTTCATAGAGAAAGGCTCATGAATTCTAACTAATTACAGGGGAGGCCTATGTCCATCAGGGAATAATTTATATAATGAATGTTGTGGGTAAATGTAATGCTATGAATGTTGATTAAAGTCAGCAAATCATTTCGACCACTCCTCTCTGCCTCTCACTGTTAAAATAAGGAGGTTGGATCAGTCCTTTAAGGTCCCTTGAAGTTTCAAAATTCTAAAAGTCTATTATCCAATAGTCATAAGGAAGTGACTTATTAAAGATCCTACTTTAATAAACAATATCATTATTAGGAAATGAAAAACCTGGAATGAAGAAGCTTCTCTTTTTTTATTATTATTTTTTATTAAATCATAGTTTTTTACATAGGTTTCTCATTTTTAATTGCCCAGGTAAATGTTTACATCCGTTGTGTTTGAAGATAGTTTTCTTATATTTTCACTATTCTTATGTTTTCTTATGTTTTCACTATTTTAAGTTCTTTATTTCATAAATAATATAAAAATATAAAATAAAATGATACATAATAATATAAGAATATAAAAATAATGAAAATATTTTTAAAATACGTAAAAGTAAGCACGGTGGGAATTTCTATTCCTTAATTTCAGTGAGTTAAAGCACACGGTGGATGTTGGTTTAGGTAGTCAAGAATGGTTGCTCTCAGGGAGCTGTCAGTTTACCCTTTATTCTTGCCTCCACCTCCACCAACATTATATGTCATAGTACCACAGAACAAAACTGCTTAGAACAATGAGCTTGCATCATCTACATTTTTGTGACTACACATGGCTCCTTTGGAACTGTAATGTAAAAAAGCCACTGTACCCACAGAAACATCCTCTTCTTCTCAATCCTTCGCTCTATACAAACCTGTGTACATGAACCTACATATTTCTTTTAAAAGAAATAAAAATTCATGATTTTGATCATTTCACCAGTATTAAAACTTCGCCATGAAGTACCTGTCTTATTTCTTCTCCTCTTAGTTAGAAACTCCATGTAGGTGGGAACCATTGCCCAGACCTGGTGCAGTGCCTGGAACAAGAAGGGTTCGCATCAAATATTAATTAAATGATTCTGTGAATGAATTTAGTCGCTCTAAGAGCTACAGACACAGTAGGAACACAGAAGGAGCAGGTAGCCCTGACTCAGGCTCAAAGGAATCATTTAGTGGTTTTTCCCTGAGAGTCATCTTTAAGATTGTCTAATAAGGTGCTTGGTGAGACCCTCTGTTTTGTAGTACTATGAAATATAATATCATGGGAGGAGCAGGAAGAAAGGATGAACTGACATCTACCTCCTGCCGTAGCTCTGATAACTAGCCAGGGATACAGAGAAGCAGCATCTAACATGAAAAAGACCTGGATAAATAGAGCTGACAGTTACCCAGTGCTGAGCTGCCTGTGCACTTCATCTCCCAGGTTCATTATCTACTTTTCATAGACAGAAAATCGCAGGCTTAAAAAGCTCAAGTTCCTTCCTCAAGGGCACATAGTAGGTGGCAGAGCTGGGATGTAGACCTGGACTGAAATTCTTCTAATGTCTGACAATAATTCTTCAGTTATAATTCCTTTTGGAACTTCTTATTTTATCTTCAAGCCCTTTTGGTGCTCAATTTTACTTAATCTTTTTCTTAATGAAATCAGTGTTATCTAATTTGGATAGTCAAGTAGTCAAAATATATTGTTATTATCATCAAGAAATATCCCAGCTCCCTCCTAAGTACGGTGCTGTGTTATTACACATGACAAGAATAAAAAAAAAAAAAAAACCCCAAAAAAACAAAAAAAAAACAAGCAACAAACACAGGCAGGAGAATCCTAAATAAAATAAAGAATCATTGTAAGAAACTTTTTTGCTGAATGCCCCAGCGTCTCTTCAGTACTATGTAAGTAAGACAATGAAAGAAAATTAAATCTTATCCCTTGTCCCTACATTTATGATTCTTTATGTAAAGGATCTTAAAAAGCACTTCATATATTAACAGGAAGTGACAGATCAAGCCTTACATATTTTAATGCCCATTTTACCTTTTCTCCATATTAAAATGCGTTAGAGATGAGATTGGGGACAAGGAGGATGTGGAGGTGGCTAAGTCTCCACAGGCTTCTGTAACAAAATACCACAGGCTGGGTGGCTCAAATAATAGAAATATATTTTCTCACAGTTCTGGGAGCTCAAGTTTATGATCAAGGTGCCAACTTTGTGGGTCCCTCCTCAGGTCTCTCTTGTCACCTTGCAGACAGCCACTTTCTCAGTTTGCCTTCACATGGGCAATTTTCTCTGTACACATTCCTCCCTGGCGCCTTTCTCTGTGTGCTTACAAGGGCCCCATCCCTATGACTTCATTTAACCCTGTCTCTTTAAAAGACATTAAAAGTCTTATCTTTAAATACAGTCACACTGGGGGTTAGGGCTTCAACATGAATTTCGAGGGGACACAATCCAGGCCACAACAGAGGGCACACAATCCCTGAGACAATGCCACTCATTTCCAAGTTATAGTACAAAGTTTTCACAACTGGCATGCAATGGAAAACTCTATTTCTTTTCCTATGAGATTGTTCTATTTTTAAAATTATTTTTATTGTGTTAAAGCCTATATAACATTTGCCATTTAAGCCATTTTTAATTATACAGGCCAGTGTTATTGATCACATTCACAATGTCGAACAACCATCATTATTATTTTTATCTCCTTCCAAAACTTTTTATCATCCCAAACAGAAACTCTATAACCTTTAAGCAGTATCTCCTTATCTCCACACTTTTCCCAGGCCTTGGTAATTTTTAATCTTTCTGTCTCCATGAATTTCCTATTATAATTTAGAGTGCTCTTGACTCCATGTCCATAGATTAAAGAAGGCTTAAGCTGGGAGGGACCTGGTAGCCCAAGTACCTCATGGTACAGATGAGGCCCCTGAGACTCAGAGCGGTGAAGTAGTTTGACCAAACTGACATGGCTACTTAATGGCAAAGCTAAGTATCAAAGTCACGTTTTCTGCTTCGTTAGAACTCTTTCCTCTAACATGCTTGAAATCTCTTGACGACAGTCACAGAATGAGAATCTGAGGCTCACTATCCAATATAGTAGCTGCTAACTGCATGTGGCCTGTGGAGAACCTGAAACATACCTTTTCTGAATACATGAGGTCAACGTAAAATACTCACTGGAATTTGAAGATTTGGTATGAAAAAAAGTAACAGAAAAAAAAAAAATTTTTTTTTTTTTTGAGACAAAGTCTCACTCAGTAGAGTTCTGTAGTATCACAGCTCACAGCAGCAACCTCCAGTTCTTGGGCTTAGGTGATTCTTTTGCCTCCAGAGTAGCTGGGACTACAGGTGCCTGCCACAACAGAGATATTCTTGTTGCAGTTTGGCCAGGACTGGGTTTGAAGCCACCACCCTCGGTATATGGGGCCGGTACCCTACTCACAGAGCTGCAGGTACTACCCAGTAACAGAAAATATTTCATGACAAATGTTCATATTCAAAATGGCAATATTTTGTACATACTGAGTTAAATAAATTACAATACTAAATCTCACCTATTTGTTTTTACTTTTCTTAAAGTGGTTACTGGAAAACTTAAAGTAATGTGTGAATTTCATTATATTACTATTGAACAGCCCTGGTCTGGGGATTCATGTTAGGATACCACTTTTCTCTTCAACTTTCATGCTTTCCTAACCTCCATGTCCTATATATAATCTCCATTCTCTATCCACCAAATGGGGGGGTGGTGGTGGTGGAGAGAGTATGTAAAGGTGAGCAAGCTGTCAAAAGTGATTTGTCCAATCATATTATTTGTTAAAAATAAAAAAACTAATAAAATACTGAACAGGCAGGCCTTCGATGTTCAGCACATTTTCTCTGGGGGAAATGAATGCTTACCAAACATGAAGGGTTATTTGTTTGTTTGTTTGTTTTTTGTATAATAACAGGAAGAAACTAAAATGAGCTTAATTAAGAAAGGCAGGCTCTGTAAGGATAGTCAGTAGCCCATGGAACCCTATGGTTGGGCTGCAGCTGGACTCAAGAACAGACAGAAACCAGGCCTGGACCACTGTAGGGAGGCTCAGCAAATCCTGTGGCTTTTGTCAGATCAAAATCCATGTGATGATGGTGAGGAGGAGGAGCGGGAGGATGATAAAGAGCAATAGTTATGAAACACATACTATACGCCAAGCACTGTGCAAAGCACTTTGTATACTATAGCCCATTTAGTTCCCATTCAATCGTCAATCATTGTATAATTTTTCCATTTTCCAAAATGAGGAAGTTGAGATGGGGATAGGTTTAAGAAAATTTACCCAAGACCAAATAGCTATTAAATGGCAAAGCCAAGATTAGCATCAAATGATTGGGTGCTTAACAATATGCTGTGTAGTCTTTTATTGTGAAGGACAGTTACCTCCAAGAGTGCCCCAATTGCATTTTCTAAAATAACAGTATTTACTTCATAGGGTTGCTGCGACAATTATATGAAATATGATGTAAATCTTAGCAGAGTTCCTGACAGACAACAGGTGCTTCACAGGTGCCAGTGGGTTGTATTACTGTTGCTGTCACCTTTGTTCAAAAGTACAGCTAGACCAAGACTAGAATCTTAGTCCTATTTTCAGGTTATTACTGGAGGGGTCCAGTTTGGCAGAACAGAAGTGACAGATCCATTTCTGGTCCCTTATCTGTTTCTAGATGGGAATAACCTCTTGGATCATATGGGACTTCCTGGGGCTCCCCTGTAAGTTAGGGACAGAAGGGGAAGGGTTGGAAGACAGACTGCTACCTGAAGTGACACCAACTATAATCTCTCAAAGGAATGAATAATCATTATTCTGGAAACAAATATTATCAATCCATTTTAAGTACTAAACCACTTTAGCAAGTTAAAAATAGCACTAAAGGCATATTTAGAATTCTCGAGTGAGGCCTTTCTAATATGGGCAATATTGATGAATAATTTTTAAATGACAAAAAAACTCAACTTACTCTGGATTAAAGAAAATGTGGTTTAACTTTTCTCACATAACCAGAAGTTTGGAGACAGGGCTGATATTTGACATCTGACATCTCTGAGACTCTTTGATAGCCATTTTCTCAAGGTTGCAAGATGGCTTTTCCCTCCAGGGAGCAAGGGAGACAGGATCTGGAAATACCGTTAGAAAGTCAGCTATGTGAACATAGAAATATTTGACTTCAAAAGAAACATAACCAACACATAGTGGACATCAGAAATATGTTCTTTGCGGCTGTGGTTCCCAATCCCTGGGACACAGACAAGTGCAGGTCTTGTCAGGAACCAGACTATTGCAGCAGGAGGTGAGTGGCAGGTGCATAAGTGAAGCTTCATCTGTATTTACAGCTGCTGCCTGAGCTCCACCTCCTGTCAGATCACAAGAGGCATTAGATTCTCATAGGAGCATGAACCTTACAATAAACTATGCACGTGAAGGGTCTAGGTGGCCTACTTCTTTCGAGAATCTAATGCCTGATGATGTGAGGTGGAGCTGAGGTGGTGATGCTAGCATCCAGGGGAGCAGCTGAAAATACAGGATAGGACAGTCTAGTTGCAGGAAAACAAGCTCAGGGCTCCCACTGATTCTGCAGTATGATGATTTCTACAATTATTTCATTACATATAACAATGGAACAATAATAGAAATAAAGTGCACACTAAATGTAATGTGCTTGCATCATTCCAAAACCACTCTCACCTCCATGGAAAAATTGTCTTCTGTGAAACAAGTCCTTAGTGCCAAAAAGGCTGGGCACTGCTGCTTTACAGAGCCCTACCTAACCCATTTATCTAAAAATGTTGCAGTATAGAATACATTGTCAGGAAAACCACCAATTCCAATAGTATGTGCATCCCCTCAAAACTCCATTTCATCAATTTTATTACAGAGGAAGGCGCGTCAAGTTTCTCATGCTCAGAAATCTACTGTGGACCTTATCCTGAGTCGGAACCAGAAGCACAGGCGGTGGCTAATTTCCTGAGAAGAAATATTGACCACATTAAAGCTTATATCAGCATGCATTCATACTCCCAGAAGATAGTGTTTCCATATTCCTACAGCAAAATCAAAAGCAAAGACCATGAGGAGCTGGTAAGTGCTACTTAATTATTTTATTATTAAGATCATTAGGATCTTAGAAATAAAATAATGCTTCATGAAGAATCAAAAACTATGGAGAGAATTTTCTCCTCTAGCGGACGAATGAAAATGTCAGACAAATTCTTTGAGGGTGAGGAAGGAACTATTCCACCTGACCAGGTCTGCCCATGAAGCATATGAGCACAGACGAGAGTCTATGGAACGGTGAGACTTTGTGGTCTCTATTTTCCTCCCACACACAGAACAGACGAACTCAATACAACACTTATCATTTTGGTATTAGCAGTGGAATTGTTTATGCACTGACCTCTCTAACCCCCAAGGTTTAGTCCTATTAAACCACCTCCTTTAATTTCAGCACTGAGGCAAGAGTCTTTATTTGGAAGGTGGTGGACTATCCAGGAAGTTTAAGGAGGACCCACACAGTCTTTTATATCCTCTCTACTTTTTAGTTACAGATGTGAAATGGGTTGATGGCAAAAGATGCGAGGATTCTTGATGGATTGTAGGCTTAGTCAAATCCTCATCCCAGATGCTTTCCAGACAATGGAAATGTTACAGCAACAGCCCAATACTTAAGCAGGGACTGATTTTTCTGCAGTAGCTTGGTTCTTACTGACTCATATTTTTCCTGGTTCTCCTAACAGACAAAATATAGTCACATTGGAGGAGCTAGAAATTGCTGATGAGAAATATAAGGTTATTTGCATTTTCTGAAAGCAGCCCAATTAGACTATAAACATACTGGATATTTGCGCTTCTTTTTTCTTCTCCAGGGTAAACTTTTAAGGAGAGCTCCTTTTTCTGGTGTTCTCTTTGAAAAAAAAACTAAAGGATATTTACCATGATTTGGAAAGTAGAATTAGTTTAACCGTGCCTTATTTTGGGATTATTATTAGCAGAAGTATTTTTTAAGCGTTATGTGTAAAATACCGTGCTAAATAGACATTCAGAGAAGAATTAGGTAAGACTTTGCCTTTTAAAAGAAAACAGTATGTTTAGGGAGCTCAACTACTAGCAAATGTTACCAACAGCTATAATCTAGGGTGACATGTAACAACTACCAAATAAGTGGCATGGATAGTAGAACTCACTTCTCACTGAGATAGCAAGGAATGGCCTTAATAATTCATTGAGAGGGAAATAGATGAATGAGGGGACAAAGTAGTTCATGCCTTAAGGAAATGATAGTCTATTAAGGGGTGACATACAGTAAAGAAAAAAGAATAATAAAGTCCTGACATCAAGGAACAGATACAATTTCAGCCAGACATCAGAAGAGGATTCCTATAGGCATCTAGGAAAGGGAGGACCTTCCAAGCAGAGAAGATGACCTTCCCCACAGGAAAACTGTCAGGGGACCCTAACAGGGCAGAAGTGGAAGGTGAGACCAACAGCAAGTAGCTTGTGAAAAGCTTGTGAAAAGGCTTGAATGTTGAAATCAATTTGTATTTTAGTATGTATTTTTTGAACAAAGGAATGGTTTAGCATAGTATCCACTGATACTCCTCTGGGGTTTTCAAGATAGTGACTGGGAATACCATGATGCTAGTTCCAATTTCAGAAAAGATCTGGGTAACAGAGAGCTTCAGAAAAGATCTTTGTTAAGCTGGAACAGTTCAAAGGGGGACCTAGTTAATAGACTGCTTTACATGGGGGTCATACTCTTTTTGGTTTGATTAGTCTGCGAAGTCATTTGACACTTTACACATGAAGAAAACAGAGTTTGTGAGAAAGATGAGAAATTAATTATATGTGCATTAGGTGTGTGCATATGTTCAGAGAAGTTGGGTTTAAAGTGTAGTGATAATTTTGTTTACGAACGCAGTAACTCCAAACTTTTGAAATACTTCATTTTTCATAAAAAGGCATGTGAGAATGATTTTTTTCTATAAATTAAATAAAATTTTCAATGAATTAGAAGGGTTTATGTTTAAAGCCACCCAATTGTGATTCCCATAAAGTGAAACATATTTTTTGAGTTCATTTATTCTTATTAATTAACTTTTTGGATAGGTCCAGATTTTTCACATATACACTTTAATTCAAATAATGTCGATTGTTTCTTTAGAAACTTCTACTTGTCCTGTTTGAAAACTGCACAATTAACTGAAATTCCATATCCCATTGCTTCCAGTCTCTAGTGGCCAGTGAAGCAGTTCGTGCTATTAAGAATGTTCATAAAAATATAAGGTATACATATGGCAGTGGCTCAGAAAGTATATGTAAGTATTTCTTCTTATGCTGTTGGCTACCTGTGAACTACTGAAGATATCTGTGGGTTTAGTTTTTCTTTGTAGATTTCATTTTCCTAAGTTTGTGCCTTTCAACAGGGTTACCTGTAGAACAATTCTAATAATTAGTAACAGAAACATAATAGCTATGACAGTGCTAAGCAAAATTATATTAATAGATGGAATATATCAAAAAGAAACCAAAGTAAAATTATACTTATCGTTATAGAGTAGGGATTATAGAATTGGTATCATGCTAGTTGAGAGAAGCAGAAAAGCTCATAAAGGGTCAAAAATGTGTGTAAGAGATCCAGGGCCACCATGTAAAGTTATGCAGGTTGTACCCCACATAAATCCAGGGGATTCCATTTATGAGCCACAGCTTGTAACACACTAAAGTTGAATGTCTTTTAGGTATATTACTTTGATGAGAGCTTGTATGTGGCAAACTCTTAACGAATATTTTTTATTAATTTTTGTTGGAAGATGTATACACAGTGGGATGACAGTAATTTTGCTTTTTTAAAAGTGGAGCGGAGATGGGAAAAGAGGAGCAGAAAATAAACATGTGCTGGAGATGGTGACTGACTCCTATAATCTCAGCAACTCAGGAGGCTGATGAGCTCAAGACCAGTCTGGGCAATGTAGGGAGACTCTAACTCTAAAAATATAGAAATAATTCTCTGGGTATAGTGGTACATCTGTAGTCCCTGCTACTTAGGAGGCTGATCCAGGAGGAGTATGAAGCTAGGGTGATCTACAATGGTGCCACTGTACTCCAGCTTAGGCAACAGAGCAAGATGACATCTTTAAAAGAAAAGAATAAAATGTAAATAGAAGAGAAGAGAATGGAAAGGAAGAAAAGGGAAAAGCATGTGAACAGGTGTCACAAAACTATAGCCTGAAGGCTAATCCAGCCTCCCTGGTTGTCTTTGTATACCCTGGGAACTAAAAATAGTTTTTCTTTTTTTTTTTTTTTTTCAAATCATTTGTTGAAAAAAATCAAAAGAATAAGGTTTTGTCACGCATGAAAATTACATGACATTTATATTTGTGTTCCTAAATCATTTTACTGGAATGCAGCCATACTCATTTATTTGCATGTTTTGCATGATGGCTTTCATGACAAAATAGTTGAGTTGTTTTAACAGAGACCATGTGGTTCACAAAAACTAAAATATTTATTATCTTGTTTATACAGAAAAAGTTGGCTGACTCCTAATGTGAGCAGTTAAATAATAAAATGCAGTATAATTATAGCAATAACTGCTATGAAGAAAATAGGATATGCTTATGGGTTGCGAACAACTGTGGGCAAGAGAGGCTACTTAGCTAATGGGGCCTGGAAGTTGTCTCTCTGAAGATGACACTTCTGGGAGAACTACCTAGTAGATGGCTGCCACACAAAGATAGAGGAGAGAGGAAAAGAAGAGGAATAGCATGTGAAAAGGCCTTGACACAATGTATTCAAAGACTCAGAGTTTCCTTTAATAGGTGTGACCTACAGAGTTACAAAAGCAAATTTTCCATATTTTCAACAAACGGCTTATGCATAGAGGGTGCCCTATTTGTAGACAGTTTAGAAACACCATCTTCCTCTCTTCCCAACCACCTCACCTTATCAGCCAGATTGGTCCTTATGATATCTCTGTCTCTTGGTGTCACTGTTCCACTGCTACCTTTGCTGATCCAGTCCGTTACCTTCTTGCAGAGGAAACTCACAACTCACCTTCACAATTCAGAGCTTTCCGGTTTCCCATCTGCTTCTTGATTATTGTTCTCCAAAGCATTAACTGCAGTGTCTCAGGCCTGGAGGAGCTTATAGAGGGATCTCTTTTTATTGTGGAATCAGTCCATCTCCACATATTGTTCACACACATGTTCCATATGGATATAAGCATTGGAAAATGGCTGAAAGAATAAATGCCAGATGTTGATAATGGTTATCAGAAATATTCAATTAATTAATAAATGAATGAAAAAGTAACTTATCTAATACATTGTTGATGAGTATTTTTGATATTATAAACAGTTCTTATCAAACAACCATAATCCAAATATAGGTAGAAAGAGGCAAAAGTGATTGTTCTCTGTATATTATATAATTTTCTACCTGTAGAAAATGAGAAAATCAACCAAAAATATTAGTAACAATCAAAGACTTGAGTAAGGTGGCCATGAACTAAACATACACAAAAATCTATAACTTTCTTATCTATCAAAACTCATGTAGAAAATAAAACAGAAAAAAGATCTCATTGCCCCCCATTGCATATATATAAATATACACATGTACACATACATACACGTATATAGAAACATATATATATATATATATTTGGATTAATTGTTAAATGTATATGTTTACACACACACAATAAATTCATAGGCCCTATATGAGACATAGAAAATTTACTCCTCTACATAAAGACC
Organism: Loris lydekkerianus; assembly: GCA_963574355.1. Classification (NCBI taxonomy): domain Eukaryota; kingdom Metazoa; phylum Chordata; class Mammalia; order Primates; family Lorisidae; genus Loris; species Loris lydekkerianus. The sequence continues at coordinate 18,359 of CAUYPK010069334.1, read as the reverse complement.
AATAGGAGAACAAATCTACCATGTTTCTCAGTGGGAAAGCAACATAAAATATTATAAATTAATTTTTATTGGTATTTTAATACAATCCTAATAAACACTTAAATAATTTTGAAGTTAATGTGAAAGAATAAATTGGTAGAAGAGCTTGTAAAATTCTGAAAATAAGAACAGTAAGAGACAATTTGCCCCATGCCCAAATTAAATATTAAAGCACATTATAAACGTATAGTAATTAAGACAACATAGAACTGGGCCTAGAAGGGACATATTACTAACAGGTAATTGTAAGTATAGAAAAACACTCAAATATAAGGAGATCTTATATCTCATAAAGAAGGCATTTCAAACCAGTTAAGAATGTTAGATTATTTAACTACCTGGGTTGGAAAACCTGACAAATTACCCAGAAAAAAACTGAATTGGATTACTAACATGTGTTTTACCAAGTTACAGATAAAAATCAAATATAAAATTTAAAATTAAAAACCCTGCCATAAACTAAATTGGAAGCTGAATAACCAAATGAGAGAAAAACATTCTCTGCTTGTTACACAGGGCTAACAACACTAATGTTGCTTTTATTAACAATCGATAAAATGAACCAAGTAGAAAAATGAGGAAAGATAATTGATAGAAAATATAAAGATAGGCAATAAATATGCCAAATAAAATGTGCAACTCACTAGTCATCAAAGAAACATAATGTTTAATTCCTACTGATGGGGTCAGAGGAGAAAGTGGGCATATTTATACTCTGTTCATGGATGCATAAATTAGTTGATTTTTTTGGAAATCTATTTGGGAATATGTATTGTAAAAAGTACTTACCCTTATAATAGTAAATCTACTTCTTAGAAAGAATATTCTAACAAAATAAAGAAGCAATTATATATAAACAAGGGTGCTTTTTGTAAAGTTAAGAAAAAAGGTAATAGCTACTTAAATTAATTGCATCTAGCTTTCCAATGCAATGCTATGAGATAAATGAAAATGATTATGAGTTCATTAATATTATATTTAAATACTGTATGTTATAAATATTATATTTAGAAATGTTACAAAACAGCATATAGCATAATATTATTTACATAGTAAAAAATATTGAGTATATGAATGCATAAATTGATTTTTCAAAAAAACACTGAAAACATTATTGGTAATTATCAGTCCTGGTAAGATTATGGTAGAGTTATGGAAAGTTTTTCTTTTCTTCCTCAATGTGTTTTCCTTCAATCTCCATTTTGTACAAGAAAGTGAGGTTATTCCATAATCAGAAAAAACCAAAACTATTTGTATTTTGAGAAAAAATTGCCAGTTTGTTAATTAATTCGAAACATCTATATTTTAAAAATTAATTTCTTTCTTTTTTTAGACCTAGCTCCTGGAGGTTCAGATGATTGGATCTATGATTTGGGTGTCAAGTATTCCTTTACAATTGAACTTCGAGATACAGGCAATCATGGATTCTTGCTGCCACAGAGTTACATTAGGCCTACTTGTGAAGAAGCTCGAGCGGCTGTTTCTGAAATAGCTTGGCATGTCATTAGGAATGTTTAATGCCCTTGATTCAATCATTCTCCTTTCATATTTTCATTTATTAATTCCAGCAAGACCAAATCCCAAAATCATCTTATCAATTTTTTTATCAGTAGTTCTGATGAAAGGTTTCTCTATTCCTTGGTTTTGTCAAAGATCAATAAGTGCTAGTTTGAAATTAAGGCAGAAGAGCGTTCATATCTTTTTATCATTTTTTATTTTTTATTTTGTGAGAGGCTAGTTACTGTTTTTCCCTTTGATTTCCAACGTTGGATTAGGTCGTCTCAAGCAATTTCAATAACCTGTTGGCTCCTAAGCAACCAAAGGAAAGGTGATACGGAGTACATCGAAGATTTCTGCTCCAAATTTTCAATAAATTTCTGCTTGCGTCTTTAAAAACACGACTGTGCATTTCGTTTGCTTTACAGAAATAGGCGACGGTGGAGAAAGGGGTGGAGTGTCAAAAACTACAAACACTGCCTCTCACTCCAGCTCAGATCCTCAATAAACACTGTTTAGCAAATGAATGAATGGGTGTAGTCATTTTCGACAACAAATGTGGCATTTTGCACATCTGCAGCAGGCTTTTTATTGTAATAAATTATGTAATAAAAAGATAAAACTCTCTTAAATCCACCTTTGACTGGGAACATCAGTTCCCCCGGCTCCCAGAGTACTCTCCGGCGATCTCTCGAAATGAATGCCCAGATTTGGTAATTTTCACGGCCGATTCCTCACTCTCATCAGAGTTGGCGTTACGCGAAGGGGGCGTGTCTGTGAAGGGGCGGTGCCTGAGCGCTGACGACTAATCTGGCCGCCGGAAGCTGTCTTGGTCTACGGAGGAACTGGGCAAGCCCCTGACTTCCGGCGGCATTTTGAGGCGGTCCTCCTAGCGGCCTGGTAGTGCTTTCTTTACCTTTTCTTGTTCTCCAGTCACTGATTTCTTTTTCTTCTTACGTCTCAGTCTCGCCTGACCCTGGCGAAAAGGCGGGCGGGTTCCGCTTTTCAGCTGCCCCGGGAGCCCCTCGCTAGCCGAGGGCCGGTTCCCGGGAGCCGCGCGCGCTCCTCCTTCTCGTCGTCGTACTCCCGGGGCCAGGCGCGGGGACAGAGAGTCGCCTCCCCCGCTCCTCGGAGCGGAGGCGGCGGTGGTACCTACGGATTGCGCTTGCGAAGGGAGCTTGGAGAAGAGGTAAGCGTTCTGAGAATTGATGTGGGTATCTGGGGAAAGGCGTTGAGCGAACCCGAAGTGGGAGGGCCGAGTTGCCCTCCCATTCCCGCTTGAGTCAGTGGAATTTTGAGCTCTCCTTAGCATCTCACCCTTACTGTGCAGTAGTTGTCTGTGTTCAGACATCATTTCTCGCTCTTGTTATGATTTTGGCATTTGGCAAAGGGGACGGAGAAGAGTCTGTGCTTCTCTCTACCATTTACTGTAGACATGAACACCCTTGCACGGTAGCCGCATTTGTATGGTACGGAAAGGTGCAGCAATATGGTCTTAGATTTAGGGTCTTACTATATGCGTATTCCATACCTGTTAGAGCAACGGAGGTCTTACTTTGACTGTTTGGTCTTGCTTATTTCATAGACATGTTAACGATTTAGGTCTTCTGAGTTGAGGCGTGCTGCTGTATTCTCACATTTCCTAGGTAGTTACTTTTGACAACTATCAGAAACTGGGGAGAGTGGAATGAAAGGAGAGGGTCTGATATTTGGCATTAACTTTTTCTAAATAGGTTAACGTAATTTTTTGTGATTTGAAAATTATGAGTAGGTAATACTTGAATTATATTGGTAGGATTACGTTTGTGAAGGGTGTGTCTTAAGCTGTGGGGTTATATGAGGAGGCTTTGAGATAATTTGAACTACTTTGAAAATTCTAGGAGTTATGAAATTTCTTCAGGTTTTTGGATTTTTAAATAAGTTTTTTCTTTGTCACACTTTGGGATTAAAGAAGCAATATTAAAAGTTGGGAAAATACCTTTAGTCCTCAAATGTTCAAAGTTCACGATATTGTCGCAGTAAATTCAAATAGTTATGCAGTTAAGTATGTGCCAATTATGGTGCCTATGAGCAAGATCTACTCTTGTAATGTTTGAAATTACTGGTTTTAATACTCAAGTGACAGTATTTTGGAGAGTTTTATGGATAAAGTATAGGTTTTCAAATAATTTTTAATTTCTTAATGAACTATTTGGATTATAACAAATGACAGTTTTGACAAGAGAGTAAAAGTTGGTACAGGCATGTAGCAATTTGTGTCTGTAAAAATTATTGCACTGTGAAAGTGAGACTTTCACTATGTGCATCTGATAAGATCCAGTTTCATCAAACATTTGCTTTTTGCTGGCTCTGATTACTAATCATTCGAAATGAACATTGCATTTTTTGAGACTTGCAAACTTACTTGATTTTCCTATCTGTAATGTGAATTAAAAATACTTAAACCCAGCAGATGGATGCTATTTTAACTTATGCACAAATTAAGGTTTTAATAAATCATTAGTGTTTATTTATATAGTAACATTCATTTGCAAGTAGAAAGTAAATTATTTCATTTGGATAATTGGTTTTCAGTGGATGTTAGTCTTCCCTACCACCTTCATCTTCTGTACCCCATCTCATATAGGTAGAAGTGAAGATATTTCACCAGATATTTAGTAGCAGTTGAAACAGTTGAAACATTAACTACTGTTGCTATATCAAATGTCTTTTATTCTTGTTCTTTTCTTTCTTTCTTTTTTTTTGGTAGTTTTGTATGTTGCAGTTCTGTGTACTTTTTTACTTTATTGTAGCTGCGGCCATGAATTATTTTCTGTGCACTGTCTTTTTAACAAAATTTTTTTTTTCTGCCCAGTGATACAGTATTGCTTTGGTAATTCCTGTGTAGTCAGTTTAAGTCTGTCAATTCTGTTTGGAATAGAGGTTGTAATTGTTTTAGTCTCAAATATACCAGATAAGCAATCTGGAGAGTTGTTTTAGAAAGTTCTTTCAAAAAAATTCTTATGAACTTAGCTGTTTTTTCCTTTTGAAAATAAAAATTTGAACAGACGTTATTTTAACTAATACCCTTTAACGTTAGAAATTCAGGGTTACAGATTTAGCCTTCTCAGTGTACATTTTATGTAGTTTTAATTGATGAATTATTTGACAGTTTCTAATAATTCTTGTACTCATCCAGATTAAAATGGTTTATGTTTTCATTTCTGCTGCTGGCAGATGAGACCTGAGAAAGATGTAATTATGGATTGAAGAATTGAAGTGAAGATTCTAGAACTGATACATTTTTATGGATAAGATTTTTGAAATTGGGCTTCAAGAATAGTTTTCAAAAAGGGTCCCTTTCTAAGCCACATGTATAGTGTGCATCTCCTAGTTATATTGTGATATTTATTGTAAGTTTCTGGGAGCATTTGTTAAGGCCCTCTTTTGGTGGGTCTTTATTAATAAACTCAAACTTTATTTCCTGGATTTTCTTTTTCTTTTTCTTTTTTAATTAAAAATAGATTTTAAAAACTTAAGATGTTTATTTCCTCTGCAAATGGAGAGAAGAGAAATTGGAAAATAATAGACTTTCACCAGTGTCACTCTGGTTTTGATAATGCTCATATTTGGGAAAGACATGATGATTGGGTAGAATTGTGATAACTTCAAGCAAAGAATAATTTGAAAACAAACATGGAGGAAAAGTTTCAAAGAAGAATAAGCTGAATTAATATGTTATTGGTATGACCTCAATTTATAGTCTCTGTGATAGAAAAGATTTTAGCATTTACATTTTCATTTTATAGTTTCTAACTTTTCTCAAATTCTTTGAAGCATTTAGTACTCACTGAAGCCTGTTCAAGTATAATTGGAAAAGATTTTTTCATCTTTAATCAAATCTGCATTTTATTGTTGTTGAATTCATCTTCCTTTGTGTATTCAAGTTTTAAATAGGATTGAAAGTTCTAATTAATTCACATAAGTTGGTAACTTAGTTTTAAATTAATATATGTAAAAGGAAATATTTTTCTGCCATACTGTAGGTAATATGTATATTTTTAGAGAAATGGAATTTTAAAAGTTAAATTGTATGTATTTTATTTATGAAAACTCATGAATGTCTCATTAATGATATCTTATTACTTTTTGTTGCTGACTACTGATAGAAATTCCTAGATGGATGACCAGAAGACTTCCTCTTTCGTTTGGAAATCTTCAATTCCTGCTTTTTCCCTTTTTGCCTCAGACGTTTTACACACACACACACACACACACACACACACATGTATATACAAGGTCTTACAATTAAGTTCACAAACTCATGCTGGAAAAAGTGCTACACACATTGTTGACTCTCACTGTAGTCACCTTTGAAGTGCTCTCTTTGGGAAGCTAGGCACCAATGTCAGCACCTAGTTCGCCCTTCAGAGCAGTTTTGGAACTCTTTCGGAATGACAATCAGAGCTGTGGTTGATGTCCTGAATGTCATAAAAATGTCTTTCTTTTGATACTTTCCTTTATCTTCAGGTAAAGAAAAAAGTCATTGGGGGCCAGATCAGGTGAATAGGGAGATTTTTACAATACAGTTATTTGTTTACTGACTAAAAACTCCCTCACAGTGCTGTGTGAGCTGATGCATTGTCAAGATGCAAGACCATTGTTGCACACACATTTCTCATTCCAAGATTTTTTTTTTTTCCTTGAGACAGAGTCCTGGTCTTGGTTTTGTTGCCCTCGTTAGAGTGCCCTGGCATCCTAACTTACAGCAACATCAAGTTCTTGGGCTCAAGCGATTCTCTTGCCTCAGCCTCCCAAGTAGCTGGGACTACAGGTGCCTACCACAACACCTGGCTATTTTTTTTTAAGAGACGGGGTCTTGCTCTTGCCCAGGCCTGGTCTTGAACTTATGAGCTCAGGCAATCTACCTGCCTTGGCCTCCCAGAGTGCTAGGATTACAGGTGTGTAATTGGCCTTATTCCAAGATTTTCAGTTAAGATTTTCCTGTTTCTCTATTGATGTTTACTTGGTCTGCTGTACTTCTCATATGCTTGGTCAAAAATTATGATGCACAATACGTAGATTTTTGCAATGTTTTCATTAGTTCTGCTCATTCCTGGCTGGCTGCCTGCCCTGACCTCTGTTCATCAGTGAAGTTTTCTGTCCCCTCTTCTGAGCTTGCAAGCCATGTGTACACTGCTGTCTTCTTCATGGCATTATCCCCATAAACTTGGCCTAACATGTCCCTGATTTCAGTTCCACTCTTGCTAAGCTTAACAAGAAATTTAACGTTTGTTTTGTTCTAATTCAGGCTCTGATATTTTTGCGACAGCACACAAAAATGTGCAGCAACAATCAATAATGAATGACATAAGACACCACACTTCAACATGAACACAGATGTGAGACACTGATATAACAAGATTATGAAACCATACTGAGTTTTGTTTTTTTTGTACAGTTCTGCCAACGTAAGTGCACAGTGGCAAATTCTTGAACTTAATTGTCAGGCCTGTGTGTTTGTGTATTAAACTTTCTGTTTAGGACCTTTCTGTAATGTAGACCTTGTACTTAGATGCAGTGTCACTTACGGCAAGGTCTGGTACTGGTTGATTCTCTGAGAAAAAAGGAGAATACTATTGCATTTATTTCTTCCCTAAGTTGGAGACTCAACAGTAGTAGCTGGGAGTAGAATTCTTGGGATAATCTTGGGCTAATCAATGTAGCCCAAAGAATGTAATCAATCTTGGGCTAATTCAAATGTAGGTGAATCTTGAATAGTTCTTTATGTTACCTGTAAAAGCAGTTTTGTCCTTCTGGAAAGCTTATCCATCTAAATCCTTTGAAATCTTCAAAGCTTGTTTGAGGGTTTTAGATTGGAGAAGACCTGTGAGACCAGACTTTCCAACAGAGCAGTAACTGTTCAAGGGAGGAGAATAGGGCTGCTGCAAGCAACGGATGACAGAGCAGGAAAAGTTGATAGCTGGAACTCTCAGAATGAGATGATGGATGACTAATGTTTAAAGTAAAATAATAAATAGTTTGTTATCCTAACTGTGGAAACCATTGCCGTTGATTTTTTTTTTTTTTGTAAGGAGAGTGTTGTAAGTAAGGCACTTTGGGGTAGGTGCTTAGGGGGCAGAACTACCTAACTTTCACTGATAGTGGAGGGAAAAATGTAAGGTTAGTGTTAATTTAATTGAAGTAGGGAGGGTAGGATGGCTTGCCTATTTTCTAAGTTCTAGATTACTAGCTAATAAGGAATTTTGGAATGTTTTTAAGGAATATTTTTAAGAAATGCTTTAAAAATTGAATAGTTGAGAATTACACTGTATATGTGTATGTTAATATTTATGGCAAATATATAACGAAACATTAAAATGTGTTTCTCTAAAGCGTTTCTATGTACTTTGTGATGTATTTCCTTCTTATTGAATCTTGCTTAGATATAAATTGTAAAAAAGTATTTTTCTCAGTTAATCAAAGCTATGCATTTTCTGGATCTTACTCAGCTCCATTTCTTTTAACTTTCAGTTCTTTATGTTCAGTAAATCAGATAGGCATAAGAAATTTCACCAACTTTTCCCCTGTAAGTTCACATGTAGGCTGAGAACAAGTCCAAGAAAAATTAAATCAAAGATTATCTTATAATGCTACCACCAATGTGTAGAGTTGGTATATAAATAATTATTTGGAGAAGACTTGATACATAAGTTATTTTTATGTCACAGCAAATTCACATTCATCTATTTTACACCCTACACTAATTTTAAAATTTGTAATTACTTTAAAGTTGCTCTCTAACTTCTTTGAAATCGCTAAATTTTAATTGCTATTATGTTAAAAGAGTGATTACATTTTATGTTAATGAATAAGAAAAATATAGATTTTTCTGATTGAAAAATCACCTTATTGTATCATCTCATATTGTTCTTTTCTTGGTTCCCCATCTTTTTTTTTCATTTGTCAAATGTTATCCTCATTCTTTGGATCCTTTTAAAAATGGGATCAGAAGTACATAGCTGAATCAAACATTATTTATAATATTTTATTGTTGCTGTTTTGATTTTGTTTAATTTCCTTTCAAGTAATATGTCTGTACTTTGAAGTGACTTCAAAAAGCCTTGTGATCTTTATAGAGATCACTTTTATACCAGATGAAGCTTTTTTAACTACTGTGGTTTATTCTGGTAATTTTTGATGAGTAATAAGATTTCGACTAGTATTTAGATGGTGTTAAATGTGATGCAATTTAGTTTTCTTTTTTCCTCCCCCTATTAGGCAGTTCCTATCCTCTTCCTACAGTATTGTACACTCAAGGTTATATCTTGGTCTATAATTTAATATTGTTTTCTAATGAATATTACACTACCTTTATCTAATGTTTGTATTTCTAGTTGAATTACCAAATTATATAATTTTAGTTTTCTATTAGTTTTAGTTTGTGAATGTTTTATTTACTTAAAAAGTATTTTTATAATTTCCTCCCTTTTTTCTTGTTGCTAATAATGGTAAAATAGTGTGTTCTTTACTTTTAGCACTTTTCACTTTTATGTCAATTTAGTATAGATTATAGAAACACCTTGACTTCTTCTAGTTCTGAGCCTGTTCCGTTTTGCAAGTCATTTTATCAACATTAGATTTTGTTTTGTTTGTTTTTTGAATTACTGGGAAGGAAAGATCCTTGATCAGATTGCTTCTCTTAGAACTCTGTAAGGCAAAGAAAATATTTAGGTAACATTCATTTTTCTCCCAAATTGCTTTTTTGGGGAGCATAACAACTGTTGTCACTTAAACTGTATAAAACATAATTTCTACTATCCATAAAAATTTCACCAATGATATTTTCCTGTTTTTTTTTTTTTTGCTATAACTTTTCTTTAAAGGATAGTTACTAAATTTTGAAGCAGTTTTTCTAACTTACAGTCTAAACATTTCATACTATATTTTCTGAAGTTGATTGTGCTATTGAAAACTTTGCTGTGTGAGTAAAGTCCTATTTGTTCACTCCACAAAAGAAGTATAATTCTAGGCAACAGATTTCACAGCTGTCATAATTCATTAGTAAGACATGTTTTAGGGGGTACCTTATCTTTGTTTGCCTGTGACCTTTCCTATGCTTCTTTTCTCCTAAGGAAAATCTGTAATTTTGCAGAATTACCTGTAGTTTTATCTACTTGTAAGTTTTGGGCTCAGTTATTTAAAAGTAAAGAATTTTACAGTTTGCCTCTCTCTTTTTTTGGTTAAAGTAGTACAAAATGTCAAAAATTAGAAGGAAGGTCACAGTGGAAAATACCAAGACCATATCTGATAGCACATCCAGAAGACCCAGTGTATTTGAGAGGCTTGGACCCAGCACTGGCAGTTCAGCAGAGGTGAGTTGTCGCTAGCATAGTCGCAGGGGTTCTCTTAGAATCCTGTAGTTGAAGTACTGGCTTGTATTATAAAGGTGAACAGGTTGTTCTATAGTAGGAATGTTGGTTAAATAAATTTTTTAAAATGTTTTTTATAAAAAGGAATGAAAAAGATGATAGGGTTTATGGGTTTTTCATATTTTCTCTGATTTTATTATTTGGGGAGTAATACAGCACAGATGAGCTGGAGTTTTGGTAGCATTTGTTTTTAATTTTGTCCCACTAGCATTTTTTCCCTAGAAATAAATATGAAATTTACATAGTAATATCTGTCTCTTAGACACAGTGCCGTAACTGGCTGAAGACTGGCAACTGCCTCTATGGAAACACATGTAGATTCGTACATGGCCCTTCACCTCGTGGTAAAGGTTATAGCAGCAATTATAGAAGGTAAACTGAGAACTTTGAATTATTCACATATTTTTAGTAGGTGGTTTTTATAATTTAGTGTAAAAATCTGAAATATAACCATTTATTTCGTCAGCCTTTCTATTTGGGTGCTAATCTTATCAATAGTCAAAGATCAACAGGATCTTTCTGTTATTTTCAAGATTAATAAAGTGTTTGCTTTAAAATTAACTTGTTTAATATTTATTTGTTTGCACAATAGATATTTTTGTAATATGTATATGGCTTACTTACCTCCCAAATTATGTATTAAATTGCTTCCTAAGACTGCAGAATTGCATAGTGTCTGAATTTATTTTTTACCGAGGATGGCTGTTCTTAAGTCTTAAAACATTAAAATTTAAGTAGGGTATAATTTTAGCTTTTTAAGATTTTCTAAGTTCAAAGCTTGTACAAACTCTGCAGTTAAAATACATTTGCTAAATCCCCTATCACAATATGTTAGCATAAATGAAAATGTATATTTATATGTGATAAATGTATTCCCTGTTCAGAATATCATTCTGCCTTAATTAAAAACATGGCTAAATTGAATTTGTTTAATAAAGATCTTTTATTTTTCTTTTGGTTCCTGCATGATGGTTTTATTATGGTGTTTAAAGGTACACATAAAGGTCAGGAGTGGTGGCTCATGCTTGTAATCCTAGCACTCTGGGAGGCTGAGGCAGGAGGATTCCTTGGGCTAAGGAGTTTAAGACCAGCCTGAGCAAGAGTGAGACCTTATCTCCACTAAAAAATAGAAAAATAAACTAGCCATGGTGGCGGGCACCTATAGGCCCAGCCAGCTACGGGCTGAGGCAGGAGGGTTGGTTAAACCCAGAAGTTTGAGGTTGCTGTGAGGTGAGCTGACATCACAGAACTCTAGCCTGGGGCAACAGAGAGAATCTCTGTCACAAAAAAAAAAAAAAAAAGAAAGAAAGAAAGAAAGAAAGAAAGAAAGAAAGAAAGAAAAGATGGACATAAAGATTGTCACAAAAATAATTTAAACTTGATTATAAATAAATGATTTACCCAGTTCTAAGATTGGGTGTGCTAATTGCTTTGGGTACAGCAACAGTGTAAAAACTGAATATTGGCATTTGGAGATTTTTTTTTAATTGGATAATTTTTTTGTTTGTGGTGTGTGCATAGATTTTGAAGTTTAGCAGAATTTAAAATTCAAACTTTAACATTAACTCACTTAAAAAAAAATTAAAAAAAAAAAAAAAAAGCAAAAGGCCAGGTGCTGTGGTTAATGCCTTATCTTAGCACTCTGGGAGGCCGAGGTGGGTGGATTGCTTGAGCTCACAGGTTCAAGACCAGCCTGATCAACAGTGAGACCCCATCTCTAAAAAATAGCCGGGTATTGTGGTGGGATATTGAGAAGTCCCACCTACTCTGGAGGCTAAGGCAAGAGGATAACTTGAGCCCAAGAGTTTAAGGTTGCTGTGAGATATGACATCATGGCACTCTTGAACTATGACATTATGGTACTCTACCAAGGGTGACAAAGTAAGACCCGGTCTCCAAAACAATTAATAAATAAATAGCATTAGCAAACAGCCCATTACTTTAAATGTTGTACATTTTAGTTTATTTGTGATGCCAAATGCTTCTATTTGTGTGTAGGTTGTCATTTGTCACTTCTGTTAATGTGGGAAAATTAGTCTTTATTGTGTATGTTTAATTACTTGCATATGTGCACATTTAGACCCACACCTGTGGAAATTATTTCAGTAATTTTAATGTTTTATTTATTAGCACCATACTTTTAATATATCCTTTAATGTTTAAGCCAAAACTAATGTTTAATGTTTTATTTATTAGCACCATACTTTTAATATATCCTTTAATTTATCTTTGAAATTTATTATTAGGTGACTCAAAATTTTAATATAAGAAATAGTTTTGAGAAAAATAAGCAGAAAAATTTACCTAAAAAGGAAAAAAGTAAACTCAATACTAGACTTAGAATAAAGGATTTTTGTTATAATTTTGTTATTTTGTACATGTTTTTGTATCTAATAACTTTTGTGTATTTTTTTTTGGTAGGGATGAAAAATACAGTTCGTAATTTGATTTAAAGATGGGGAAACAATGCATTTTAGAAAATGCTTATTTATATATAAAACATTTAAGCCATTCATTTGAGCATTCCCTGTGTGTAGACCATTCTGTTTGTTAGGTGCTGTTTAGGATAGAAGCAAGTTCAAGATAAAACTGTTTTATTATCCAAAGGAGACCAGACCACATAGGAATTACATGTATATCATAATTATAATTTAAAACACTTAAATAGTGGTTCTTAAGAAGAGTTTCTAGTTTTTCATTTTGCTTCAACTGTTAAAACATTTAATATATAGATTTATTAAAATATGCCTATAAATATTAACGTGATCCTTCAACATGAATTAACTCAAATGATTTCTTCACTAATTATATGATTTGTATTAATGATTAATAAGTTGAAGAATTGATTAGATTGATCAATGATTATTTGAAATAGATGACTATTAATGTGACTTGTTCTTATTTTTTAATATATACTGTAATTTTTGGTGATCAAAGAGAAAAGAGCATTTATTAACTTCTCTTACCTTCTTTTAAAAGAATACTCCTTAGAGCTAGTATGTTTTCCATCTTTTCTTTGTTTTTCCCACTAAATGTGAAAATAATTGCATAGCTGTGTGTTATCAAATTTCTAGTACCATTACCATTGTGGAAGATAATTATGTATTTTTCTTTTAATTAAAAAAAATCCAACACAGAAAGTAAAATTGCTGTTCTAAAATTTGCTTTGAATCCTTTGTCTGTATTCTGAAATAATTTAAAATCTAAGAAAAATTATAAAACTCCTATGTTTGCTTTGATTCTTAGGTACATAAGGTATTTTATCAGTTGTTGATAATGCTGTTGCCTCTGATTAATTCTGCAACTTTGTAGTTTAAAACTTCATCTTACTACTGCCTCTGAAGCCTGTTAACTCCTTTTTCTTATTTTACATATACCGTATATACTCGAGTATAAGCCGAGTTTTTTCCGGCACAAAATTTGTGCTGAGTTCGGGTTTTTCGGCACAAATTTTGTGCCGGAAAAAACTAGGCTTATACTCGAGTATATACGGTAGTTCTTATACATATTACTAGAACCTGTCATCCCATGGAACTTTAATGTACATATTTTGGTTAGTATTAGGAGAAAACTGTGTTACTCATATTTTTTGTATATTAATGTTTAAGCCAAAACTAATTATTTTTCAGAAAATTAGGAGCCAAGGACAGTTAGAAAAATTATGTTGAGATTTGTGAGGGTCTTTCTGTAAATATGTTCTTAGAAAATGTTATATAAATATAGATTTTTTTTTTGTTGTTTTGTTTTGCTTTTTCTTTTGTTTTTGTGTTTTGGTTCAAAGGTCACCAGAAAGACCTACAGGGGATCTTAGAGAAAGAATGAAGAACAAGCGCCAAGAAGTGGACACCGAACCTCAGAAAAGAAATACAGAGGAGTCATCCTCACCTGTTAGGGTAGGAGTGAATTTCCCAAAACAAAGTTAAATTTTTAGTGAATTATGTGAATTATGTTTTCATTTTCATTTTAAATATTATCTTATGTGCTAAATATATGGTAAATATGTAATACGGCATTATATTATTCTATATGGATAACATAATTTAGAGAAAAATGTTTCCTGAGAAAACTGTAAATTATTTCAGTTCTTCATGATAGTTGAGATGAAGACCTTGCTTAGCAGAGCTCAAGATGAACTGAATAGGGTTTTTGTGCTCTGGTGAGGGTCAAGAGTATCTAAATATATTTCTAAATTTTCAGAATTTAGCACCATCATATTCTGCTTCTAAGAAAGATTGAAGTGGCTTATAGTAGAACACTTTCAAGTTAAAACAATGAAAGCAAAACATGGGGGGTAATAAAACTGAACCAGAAAGCTTAGGTAAAAAAGAAAGCACATATGACCACAAAATTTAGCTGTGAATTTGTTGACAATAAAACCAAAAGAAAGGTAATTTGTCATGCAGTTCACTGAATAAAAGAAAATAGAAGCGTTGTCAGAAATGCAAAGCTTTCCCAAAGCTATTATTTTTCAAGTAATTTATCATATCTTTGTGTGTGTGTGTGTGTGTGTGTGTGTGTGTGTTTGTAATGGCTTTATTGAGGTATAATTCACAACCATAAAATTAACTCATTCAAAGTATACACATTCGTATTCTTTGTATGGTCACATAGTCATGCCACCATCACCATAGTCAATTTTAGAATATTTCATCACTCCATAAAGAAACCCCATACCCTTCTGAGCACTCACCCTCCTGTTTTTACACTGATCCCTAGCTGTCGGCAAGCATTAAATCCTCTTTCTTTCTCTCGATTACCTAGCTTGTACATTTCACATAAATGGAATCATAAAATGTGTGATCTTTTGTGACGAGTTTCTTTCACTTAGCATAGTGTTTGAATGTTCATAAAAGACTGTAGGATTTTTAGTTATTTTACTTCTCATTTTTGCCAAATCCTACATTGTATTGATATACTACATTTTCTTCATCGATTCATCAATTGATGGATATTTGGGCTTTTTCCATCCTTTTGCTTTTTTTTTAATTAAATCATAGCTGTGTACAATAATGCAATCATGAGGTACAATGTGTTGGTTTTATATACAGTTTGAAATATTTCCAACTACTGCATATACTCGAGTATAAGCCGAGTTTTTTCGGCACGAAATTTGTGCCGAGTTCGGGTTTTTCGGCACAAATTTTGTGCCGACAAAACTCGGCTTATACTCGAGTATATACAGTAACTGTTTAACATAGCCTTCATGGCATTTTCTTAGTTATTGTGTTCAGACTTTTATATTCTACATTTAGTAAGTTTCACCTGTACCCTTCTAAGATGCATGGTAGGTGTGGACCCACTGATTACCCTCTCTTCACCTATCCTCTCCTCCCCTCCCTTGCCCCTTTCCCCATATTCTTGTGCTGAGATTGGGTTATAGCTTGTGTATGAAAGCTATCCATTAGTTTCATATTAGAGCTGAGTGCATTGGGTACTTCACCTTTTCCCCCCTGCCTTTTATGTGTGGGCATGTGTGTATTTCTCTTGGGTTTATACACATACTGAGTTATACAATATTGGAATTGCTGAGTTACATGGTAACTCTGTGTTTAACTTTTTGAGTAACTACTAAACTGTTTTCTTAAGTAGCTGTGCAATTTTACATTTCTGGCAGCTGTGTCTGTGTGTGAGGGTTGTTTCTCCACATCCTCACCAACACTGTCTTTTTGATTATAGCCATCCTGGTAGGTGGGAAATGATAAAGTAGTTGTAGTTTTGATTTGCATTTCTCTGGTAGCTAATGATGTTGAACATCCTTTCATGTGCTTATTGGCTATTTGTGTATTTTCTTTGCAGATCTTTGCCCATTTATTAAATTGGGTTGCCTTTTTTATTATTGAATTGTAAGAGTTACTTTTATTTTTTATTTTATTTTATAAGACCTTCATCATGTATATGACTTGCAAATATTTTCTCCCATTCTACAGTTGTCTTCACATTCTTGATGATGTTTTAAAGCACCAGAGTTTTTAATTCAATGAAATATAACCTATCCTTTTGTTGTTGTTGTTGTGCTTTTGGTCTCATCCAAGAAACTATTGTTTAACATCACAAAGATTTACATTTATGTTTTCTTCAAAGAATTTTGTAGTTTCAGCTCTTATGTTTAAATCTTTGATATATTTTGAGCTCATTTTTATGTATGATATGAAGTGAGGATCCAGCCTTATGTTTTAAATATGGCTATTCAGTTGTCCCATATTAGTTTTTTATGAAAGTTACTGAAATGTATAAGCAGCAACTTGTTTGATCATTTAAAATATATAAGCTTTATTTTTGACCCATGATAAATATGTTGTAATTTTGTGGAGACTTACTTTTGGGCCCCTTAGGTAATGCCATTTTAGGTATGTTTCTAATATTTGATGTGTTATAGTAATTTCAGAAATCTTAAATAGTGGTTCTCAGCTTGCAGTTTCAAGCTGTCAAAGAGATAACCACTGACGGATGCACAGTTGGGAAGAGATGCTAAGTATTACACCATTTTAAAAATATATGTATGCGTAGTGTTTCAATTACATGTTATATACATACACACAAAATATAAATAATTTCAAGCATAAAATGTACTTAAGAAGTAAGTTCTGAGTAATATTACCTTTGTTTTTAAAGATACAATTTATTTGTTTATAATTCAATTTTTAAACATGTCTGTGTTTAACAATGCCTTTCAGAATTCCTAAAAATTTAAGCCAACTCTTGTAAGTCATTACAAAGAGACTTTAGCACACCACTAGCTGAGCTGTAATTGGTGTAAAGGATAGACATATGGAATTCATGTTCTGAACATACTGCTACTTTTAGGAATTTTTTTTTTTTTTTAACTTTTAGGAATTGTTAATCTCTGTCAGTCTCTTTATCTGTGAAATGAAGATTCTGGCTATGTCATTTTGTTGCTGTGAAGAAAACATATGTAAAACAAGTAACATGATTAACTTTTCCATGATGACTGTTTAATAAATGGTCTAATGTATACTGGTATTAAAATGGCTTTTAGCATTTTCTCTCCAATATAAATTGACTTTAGGCTCTTAAAGGGAGATGAACATTAGTATTTTTACAGATACTTAAATATAAGTGTATTGTTTATCATAAAGATTTTTATGTTCATCAAATTAAGTTAGTGCACAGAAGAGTTGGCATTTTGTGAAGAAATTTAAAGCTTGATTCTTGCTTTCCTGAAATGAGAAAGTCCTCAAAGATATTGAGCTTCATGCATACCTAAGGAATAGAGTCACAAGTTTCAAGAATGATTTAGGAAATTCACTATCCAAACTTAGGGAAAACTGTTACTTAGCTAAGATGCCAGGTATTGATTATTTTGGGTCCAGTGTATGACAGATTAGTAGGTACTGATTATTTCTATGATCATTTCTATGATGTAACGCATGTGCCTTCATGTAGTGCATTTCTATAGGAAGGTCACGATTATTTTAGGTAAGGGCAACCATAATAAAGATAATATAGGCTGCAATAGAATGCATGTGATTTTCAGTAAATTATTCTACCCCTACTTTGTCACTGATGTCAACTCCAGTGTATCTGAATTATTAGGTTGATAACTGCTGATGTAGGGAGACAAATGTGAAGTGTATAAATTACAATTCTGTAGCATTTGATAGTGTATCAGAGAGATACAAGCAAAGTGCATAATGGTTAAAATAAGTAATTGCCTAGGGAACCAGGAATACTTCATAGATACAAATGATATTTACACTGGGTGTTGAAGGATAAGCAGAGTGAAGGGAAGAGAAAGAACTCAATAGTAAACTATGTATATATATAGTTTCGAAGGACTAATGTGTTCTGAGAAACTGAAGCTATGTGCCTAGGGTGTAAGAATTATAGCATGTGAGCATGTGGCTGTGAAAGGAAGACTGAAGAGGTAGATTAGGACCAGATTGGAATGGTCTTGTATACCAAAGGCATGGTTTAGCAATAGAGAAAAACAAATTCCATGCTAGATGTCTATTTTATTTGCCAATTAAAAAAAAGCTGGTGAATAGTTCACTTACTGATGCTAAATTGAGTAAATGGAAAGTAGTTCTGATATACAGCTAGAGTTGAGAACCACTGGTGGTCTAGGGTTTGTGTTACACAGTGTGGCTAGTCTGCCATAATTATAAAGTACATACTGAATTCTAAAGACTTAGTATGAAAAGAAAGTAAAATATCAAAAAATTTTTTTTTGTTGGCTACATGGTGAAATGACAATATTTTGGCTATATTGGGTTAAAGAAAAATGTACCGCATATACTCGAGTATAAGCCACCCGAGTATAAGCCGACCCCCTTAATTTTACCCTAAAAACTGGGAAAACTTAGTGACTCGAGTATAAGCCGAGGTGGAAAATGCAGCAGCCACTGGTAAATTTCAAAAATAAAAATATATACCCAAAACAATTACAATAAT
>CAUYPK010069330.1:0-22686 GCA_963574355.1 Loris lydekkerianus | reverse complement strand
ACATCAATGGTTTGGTCCCTGTCTTAGGTTGACTGAATGCAGAGTGATCTTACCCGTCTTTGGGTACTATGAATGTAATCCACCATGCAGCCTCTCCATATCCTGTCTTAGGTTGTCCCCGCTTTGGGAATCTTACCCGTCGGCCTGCTAAATTTACATATAGATTAAATTTGAGATCTATGAAATATTATTTTCTTTTATACTGATGGCTTACCATCACTCATTTTTAATAATTATCAACCCTGGACAAAGTATCACTGATCACTCCATCTACCTGGAGATTTGACAGCCCTACTCTTGGGCAGACTCTATAGGGTTAATTTGAAAGTTGCTTCAAAGAATGCAGGTTAAGACCATTTTGGAATGAAATTGAGGAATATAGATCAGAAGGAGGTAGAATTGATTTATATTACTTGAGAAACTCATGCTAATCCCACCTTCTCTTAAAAAACATAAATTTATATATAGGGAAGCAGGGAAACGTGGGTGGGGAGAGTTAATTATCAAGGCCTCATGTTTGGTACCAACCTTTGCTTAACATGTCATCTCGATCTTTCCTTAGAAAAGATAATAATTTTTTTTCTGGAATTTTATTTTATACAAATACACATATTCTTAGGCTGGGTGCTTTCACACAGCTGAGTTATGTGTATATTTGAGATTCATCCCTTCTTGTAAAGAAACAAAGAATATCTCTGTGTTTTTATAAATCAGATGTTCTGGAATTCCCTCCCTCACCAGGAGATGATGCCTGTGTGTGTGGTGGTGGTGGGGGTTTGGTGGTGGTGGTGGAAGTAGGGACTAGTGGAGAAAAGAAACAGACGTGTGGATTGACCAACACATTATACACAGGTTATTAATCAGTCAGAGAATATTAGTCATTATACCATTTCTCAAAATGTGGATTCAGCCTACTAGGCTCCCGTCAGATTTCTAAACCTCACCACAAGCCCATTGACTAATTCTTAGAGATGGGACCTGGGAAGTTACTTTTTAAATGAGATTCTCAGGTGATCCTGAGAATTTCAAGTTGAGTGTGTGGCAAGCACAAGAGGAGCTGTGTAAAGATTGATAAGTGAAAGCCTGAGTGATTAGTTGTAACGAGCTTTTAGTTTGAAACAGCACTGATAGGTGCCCCTCTCTGCTCTCCCATCCCCTGTAGCTGCCCTGGGCAGGATGAGCAGACCAGCTCCTGTTCTTCTGTGTGGGCGAGTGAAAAAACTCAGCCCTGTACAGTGGATTCTGTACCTTAGACCAGTTCAGATCCTTCTTTGCAAGTGAGCAAGGAATAATGTGGAGTAAATATTAGAAAAAGGGCAACAAGGAAAGCACTCTTAATCAGGCCATAGTTCTCCAGCTGTCAAATTCAGAGACAGTCAGGAAACTTGCCAGTAAGTAGCCATCCTTGCAAATAGCAGGTGTGAAGTGATATCTTTCCCATGGCTAGTCATAGAATTTCCTTATGAGTTCCAAGCCACTGGCTATGATTGAAGTACTTGTTCATTTCTCTGACTTTTAGATGTATTTTAGCACAGTTCTCTTTTTAATCACTGGGATCCTACTGACAAATACTACTCCGTAGAATTTTGATTTTGCACTATATAAGAAACATGCAAAAAATAAGCCCATAAATGCATCTGAACTCTTCAAAGCCAGGGGTAAAAGCTTTTATAGAACAACACTACAGCAAAAGCAGTCCAGGCACTCTTCTTATGCAGTGAGGATTCTAGTTCTTTTGACTGCTTAATTTGTACTGTAGTGGTCTTTTCTGTAGGTTGTAAACAGCTCCCTGGCCTGAACTAGGTAAGCAGTGTGGCTTGGTGCTTTTTAAGAACATTAGTTTTTAAATTAGTCCTGAAGTTAGATCTGGAATAAAATCCTGCTTTGTCAGACAGTCACCTGATCATATAAAATATAAGAATGTTGCTTCTAAACTATTAATGTAATCAATGCACTTGGTCGACCTTCAACAAATTATTTGACCTAACTAGGCTTTGTTTCTCTATCTGTTGAATGGCAAGATAATATGCCTACCTCCAGTGGACTTCTGATATGTTTTATTTGAACCCTCTGCAATTCAACACAACCAGACATGGACCCCACTCTTTATCTCTGAGGACTGAGCATATTGACAAAGGATTGTTCAGTTGGAGAGCTTTATTCCTATTGTTATGGTGATGGTTGAGAGATAAACTTATAACTCAAAACAGCACAATTAGAGAGTTTCTCTGGGGTTTCTGTGCTGGAGAAAGCAAAGCCAACTGCTCTTTAAACCTGCAGGCATCCATCCTTCCTGCCACAAGTAGAACA
The DNA here is from genome assembly GCA_963574355.1 of Loris lydekkerianus. Classification (NCBI taxonomy): domain Eukaryota; kingdom Metazoa; phylum Chordata; class Mammalia; order Primates; family Lorisidae; genus Loris; species Loris lydekkerianus. The sequence continues at coordinate 20,376 of CAUYPK010069330.1, read as the reverse complement.
CATGTCCATGGAAGGTGAGAGAGAAGGAGTCCAAGAAATAAACAATGGAGGGTGATATTGGTGAGACACAGCAGACAAACCCTACCTAATATGCAGTGCTGCATGGAGAGCCACACTTCCCGCTTTCTTGAGCTGTTAAATGCCCAATTTACTTTATTATTGCTATTATTAGCAGTAGTAAGAGTAGTGGAGGTAATATAATTTGTTCCTGTTTCTTAAGCCAGCATGAGTTGAGCTTTTCTAGTTGGTAATTGCAAAAGTCCTGATTAATACCATACCACATAGAGTAGTGAGAAGAATTTGATGAGGTAGTACTTACAAGATTCTTAGCACTGAGCCTGGAACTACATCTGTTAGCTGTGAAAATGAGGATGGTGGTAATGACAAAGACAGTGACAATGACAGTGAAAATAATGATGCCTTCTGTTTTTTTTAAATTGCTGTAGAGCAGTTTTACAGTGCATGCACATGATAGGTGCTCTTTAAATTTTGCTTGATAGATTTCTCCCTCTTCTTGGAAGATAAGAGAAGGTTAAAGCATAAGAATTAGAAGGAAGCTTTGCATCTTTTCTGTTGCCAGTGCTGATCATTGCCAATTTCCTATTATATATTTATACATTCAGTCTTTCTTATTAATAATACAGATTGCCTCAAACTCAGACGACAAGAACTCAGTTTTTGCTGAGCATTTTTACCTTTGGAGGACTACATAGTTTGGTGCCTGGATCATGCAGGTTAGAGCCAGCATTTGTGTGGATTAAAGTTTTGGGTCATATTGCTCTTCTCGAGCTTCCTCTATTTTCTGTTTTGAGAAACAACATTAAAGATAGATCAGGACAGAGAATTTACAGAAAATGAAACCAAAAGGCAGTGGTGTAACTAATTTCTGTCACTCTTGTTAGGAATATGCTCAGATAAGGAAAGTTAGAAGGTAATATAAGAAAGTTGCAATAAAATCACACAACAGGTATATCATTTTTCTTTTTCTTTTTTTTTTTTTTTTCTCATTTCTTTATTTTTTATTGTTGGGAATTCATTGAGGGTACAATAAACCAGGTTACACTGATTGCATTTCTTAGGTAAAGTCCCTCTTACAATCGTGTCTTACACCCAAAAGGTGTGGCACACACCAAAGCCCCACTCCCCTCCCTCCTTCCCTCTCTTTGCTCTTCTTTTCTGATTTCATTTCTTTCTTTTTTTTTTTTTTTAAGCAGGAACTCAACTTTATTGCATCAAGCAGCCACTTATATAGAGCATGGGAAAGGGGCGGGGAAAGAAGGCAGGGGATGGGGTACGTGACAGGGTTGGGCCAATGGCATGGTACCACGTTGGCTGTATCTAGGTAGAGGCAGTTTCAGGACGGGCCTTGCTGAGTCATTGCTACATGGAAGTAGCTCGATGGATCTACTTCTAGTCAGGCTCAGGAAGTTGCACTAGGCCTCAGGCACATGGCAGGGACCAATAATTTCCTCTTTTGTTTTTTGTATGGCGGAAAAACATAGCCCCTGACTTAGGTTGCCTGCTCTTGCAGTTTCAGTCTTACCCGTCATGGGGATACAAACATCAATGGTTTGGTGTCTGTCTTAGGTTGACTGAGCGCAGAGTGATCTTACCCGTCTTTGGGTACTACGAATGTAATCCACCATGCAGCCTCTCCATATCCTGTCTTAGGTTGTCCCAGTTTTGGGAATCTTACCCGTCATTGGTGCTATGGAGGGCGGTGAAGAATAATAGTTAGATTCTTGGTTATGAGCCGGTGATATTGGACCTCGACCTGATTTAGCTGCCACTAACCTTTTTTAAGGATACAGGGCCCAAAGGTGAAGGGGGTAAATAAGGGTAGCAGGGGAAGGAGGTAGGGTAAAAAAACATGTAGGCCCGTCCACAGGGGATTTTCTAAAATTTCTTTTCTTCTCTTTTCTAGATCTTCTTGGAGTGTTTTGATCTTGTTTTGCACAATCTCAGATCTGTTGGCATAAAAGTAGCACTTCTCCTGCAAAGATAAACAGATGCCTCCCTTTTTGGCAGTTAATATTGGGGCAAGTAAAAGTCCCTTGCCAAAACCCAAATGGTTTTTTTCTTGTTTTTTTTTTGTTTGTTTGTTTGTTTTTTAATTGTTAAATCATAGCTGTGTACCCAGCTATTTTTTGGTTACAGCCATCATTGTGGTTTGGCAGGCCAGGGCTGGATTTGAAATCGCCAGGTCAGTTGTATGTGGCTGGCGCCTTAGCCACTTGAGCCACAGGTGCCAAGACCTCTTGCTTCAGCTTCTTAAGCAACTGGGACTACAGGTGCCTGCCACAACACCCAGCTATTTTTTAAATTATTATTGTAGTTGTCATTGTTGTTTAGCAGGTCTGGGCCAGGCTCAAACCTGCCAGCCTCCATGTATGTGGTTGACGCTGTAACCACTGAGCTACAGTCACTGAGCCTGAATCTTAGATTTTTATTAGGATTAAGTAGCAATAGTATGTGACATGGAAAAATGTGAATTAGAAAACAGATGAAGGGGATACACATATCACCATAATCTAACTCTGCATGAAAGACAATTTACTTGGGCAGGGCCTGTGGCTCAGTGAGTAGGGCGCTGGCCCCACATACCGAGGGTGGCAGGTTTGACCCCAGCCCCAGCCAAACTGCAACAAAAAATAGCCAGGCGTTGTGGCGGGCACCTGTAGTCCCAGTTACTTGGGAGGCTGAGGCAAGAGAATCCCCTAAGCCCAAGAGCTAGAGGTTGCTGTGAACTGTGACGCCACAACATTCTACTGAGGGCGACAAAGTAAGGCTCTGTCCACCCCTCACCCCCCAGAAAAAAAGGAGACAAATTACTTTCTCTATAACTTAATGTTTCACATTCTATAACTTAACGTTCTCATTCTGGTTGAGTGGCAGAGACTCGGATTTCTATAAGCAGGTCCAAATCTCAGTCCACAGAGTTAGTACTTCAGAAAATAAATTTTTTTTTAGAATTCATCTTGATTTCTATTTCATTCCACTGAGATGGTCCATTTTGAGTCATGGTGTAGTTAGCTTACATGGTGCCAAAGCATTTGGGAAGAACATCTGGCCTTCGATACCAAAGGTCTTTGCAGGCATGTAATCATCCTGTCTTGTTCTGGGTCATTGGTCCACACTGCCAAGATTTCTCTCACTTCTGTTTACATGGGCTCTTTAGGTCCAATGGCTTCTTTCTAAACATCACAACCACCATGAGGAAAGAGGAGTCGTTCTGCTGTTTTTTGCAAATACTGAGGAGTCGTTCTGCTGTTTTTTGCAAATACTAAAACTTGGACATTTTTGCAAGTCAGTTTTTGAGTTTGGGAAAACCTGTGAATATGATTTATTACTCCCATGAACAGGCTACTTTACATGACAAAGGGAGGTTATCCAGGCAGATCTAATCTAACCATACCAGCTCTTTGAAACACAAAGTTTCCTCTGGCTGTTGGCAGAAGAGGAAGTCAGAGATTTCAGTCACAAGAAGGACTCAGAGAGTAGACACTTAGCTTACAGCCAGCAAAGAAATGCAGGTCTCAGTCTAAAACTGCAAAGAAAGAGCCAAAAACTCAATAAGCTGGGTCAGAAATAAAATCAGACTATTGTATATACTCGAGTATAAGCCTAGTTTTTTTGGCACAAAATTTGTGCCGAAAAACCCGAACTCAAAAAACTCGGCTTATACTCGAGTATATAGGTCGATTTTTTTTTTAAATTTAAAGTTTATTGTACATACAAAAAGTTTACAAACTGTGAGACTTCTAACCAAAATGATAAGAAGCCCAACTCACAGCAGTTATAGTGTAGCGTATAAAATATTAAAAAGTATTTTAACTTCTTCATAACTGGCTATTACACATTAACATTCTTTTTAAGGCAAGCAGAGCTGTTTACACTGACTTGTCTATAGCTAATTGGCTTAATTTCATCGAATCATGCTGAGAAGGACATTTTATGGTTGGTTATGACTAGAGGTAGTGTTGCAGGGAAATCAGGGTGACTTAATTATTGGCTACGTGGCTATGGAAGAGTGGGAGTTGGGGATCTAAACTAGGGTCTCCATTTCTCTTTAACACTTGAAAGTGGATTCTTCCCAGAGCATCCACATAAGAGCCCACCTTGGCAGACACCTGATTTCAGTCTTGTTATATACCCTGAATATTGAACTCGGCCAAATCCGCCCAGACTTCTGACCTCTAGAATTGTGAGATAATAAATGGGTGATGTTTTCAACTTCTGAGTTTGTGATTTGTTACACAGCAGTAGAAAAGTACAGGTTGAGCATCCGAAATCCAAAAATCTGAAAACTGAAATGCTCCAAAATCTGAACGCTTTTGCATGCCAACATGAGGCTCACATGAAATGCTCAGTGGGGTGTTTCCACTTTTGGAATTCTGGATTTGGAATGCTCAACCAGTATGATGTAAATATTTCCAAATTCAGAACAATCCAAAATCTGAAACACTTCTGGCACTAAGCATTTTGGATAAGGGACTATGGACAGGCATGATAACCAGGAAGCAAGAATCATGAGGATCACCCTAGGTCTCTCTGCCACAGGGGTCCAACCACAGTCAGCAGTCTAGCCAGACCGGGACAGCCGCCCAGTTAGCGCACAGAATCATAAGCAATAATAATAAATGGTAGTTGGGTTAAGCCACTGAGATTTAGACTGGTTTGCTATGCATTAGAGCTTGGGAAGTTATATAACTTCTGAATGAGAAAAGTATAGATTAGTTCCTCTTAAATGAAAAGCCCCATCCTGCTTCCAAAGATAGTGACAAATATAAGAGGATAGGATCTGACTTTCACCCCATCACTTTATGAGGTACCATTTAGTACTTCCTTATTAGTGCTGTGGTAGGAGCTCTATATTCCGAATCTAATTTAAAACATACAACTCTAAGGTGGGTATTCCTTTCTTTTCTTTTTTTGCAGTTTTGGGCCGGGGCTGGGTTTGAACCTGCCACCTCCAGTATATGGGGCCGGCGCCCTACTCCTTTGAGCCACAGGCGCTGCCCCTAAGGTAGATATTTCTAAAGCACTGTGATTCTCTGCTATATTTTTGTTTTGTGGAGCTGGGTAACCTAAAAGTCACCATTGTGCCCTCAATTCTTTCATCTGTAAAAGGGGCTTAATTATACTACTTAACTCGTGAGATTACACTGCTCTGTAAGCTGTGAACTATGTTAGAAATAATTACCAGCAGTACAGGATTCTATTTTCACATTATTTGCGCTGAAACCCACGTGACTGTATTAACGCTGTATCCACATCACACATATATACGCAGCAACGTATATATGGACGCTTGGTTCCTGAGAGTCAGCACTTCCAGGGGTCCGTCAGCCTCCCTGCTTGATCAAGATACACCAATTATCCCTGAAAGAAGCGTGAAGATAATTTAATTCTCTGTTAATAAGTTCTGGTTGTGGGATTTGGGAAAAGGAAATCGTATTTTTGAGGCCCTTTACGCTTCAGGCCCCGGATAGGAGGTTACGTTCAGTTGACTGTGAATTTGTGCAGACTGGAGCTGGAGCCTGCACCAGGTCATGTACCGTGAGTCTGAGATTGAGAATTACTGACGTACACAGCCTCGCTCATTCTTGCAGAAATCCTCCCAGATAGGTTTTAGGTTCATTATAGCAAAAGAAATGGACAGCCACATAAGTTAACTTTCCCAAGGCCACACATCTTGTAAAGCCAAGTTTTTTTCAGCTTCAGCAAAATGACACATTTCTTGGGCAAAGAAGACAATCGCTCTACCCAATCCAGGGAGACGCTGGACTTGAGGGAGACCTGAAGGTTTTTCCTGCAGGACCTCACTCCTCGGTGGACCCTGTCCTGTCTTGCCGGCGTCTTCCCTGAGCTCCGCGACACCGGTCGCGGCTTGTGGTCTTGTGCCCTACACTTAACCAAGGCCCCCTGTACACTTCCTGGCAGCCACCGCTGGTGACAGGGCGGACAACCCGGGTAAGAGCCCTGGCTTTGGCGCCAGACCCACCTGATCTGCCTCCTGCGCGTGCTGAGCTGTGTGGTAATAACAAGGAGCCGTATTCTTTGAATGTCAGTTTTTAAAAAAGGAAAAATAAAGGCTGTATTTCAGTAAGGTTTAGAAATGCTACAGCCAATAAATCACAGCTATGTGTGCGCCCACCCTGGCCCACGGAAGTAAAGTGTGTGGTGCAGCAGGAAACACGGGAAGTAGCAGCAACTCGAGTTAAACCTTTGGAGTCGATTCCTTTTCCTAACTCAAATGCCCTTACACTAGAGGAGAGAATAGAAAGAAAAGGAAGCCATGGAATCTAGCAGAGGCTGGCACTTGAGTCCCTCGCGCCACCCCAAGCGCCGCGCGTCCTCGCCCTCCGCCGGGTGTGGGCCCGAGTTCAGCCCTAAGTGGCGCGGCGTTGCGGACCAGTTTTCAGAGCGGATTGGTTTACAGGGGAGGGTGGTCTGGCCCCGCCCATTCCCTGGAGGCCGCAGGCCAGCGCTGCTGGGCCGGCAGGGAGGGGCCGGCGGCGCAGGGGGGACGCTGTCCAGGTCCCTTTAAAAAGGAGGCGGGCAGCGCGCAGCGGCCAGGAGCGCGCCGCGGCCCTCGCCCTCCGTGCGCTGTGACCCCGCCGGCCGGCCGGGCAGCGAGCGGCCACCATGGTGAGGATCGAGACCGTGAAGACCCGGGCGTACCCGGACCAGAAGCCGGGCACGAGCGGGCTGCGGAAGCGGGTGACGGTGTTCCTGAGCAGCGCGCACTACGCCGAGAACTTCATCCAGAGCGTGCTCGCCACGGTGGAGCCGGCGCTGCGGCCGGAGGCCACGCTGGTGGTGGGCGGGGACGGCAGGTTCTACATGCAGGAAGCCATTCAGCTCATCGCCCGCATCGCTGCCGCCAACGGGGTAAGGGACGGCCGGCTCCGGCGACGTGCGGCCCGTGTCAGGGGGCCACCTCCCGCGCCCTGCGCTCGCTCTTCCGGCCTGCGGACGCGGCGCGGGGTCGGCGGAGCTGCGCGTCTGACCCCCGGGCCGGGAGGCGGCGGATCGCGCTTGACCTTGGGCGCCCGGCCGACCCTCGCCTCTGGCTCCTCCCTCCTCGCTGCCTCGGCCGCTCCTCTCGCGGCCATCCCCGTCTACCCCCCTCCGCACCCCGGGGCCTCTGACGTTTACCTTGACCTTTGCGGACTCGGGAGATACTGTTACGGCGCGGGGTGCGTGGCCTTAACGGGCAGGTTGGGGGCGCCCTGCTCCGAGCCCGCGCGTCCCGCCTGCTGCCTGCTATTCTGGGCCAGGACTGGCGCTTCCCGCGGGCTCGGAGCCCGGCGCTGCAGGGCGAAGATGGCGACAGTGTCCACCTCCGGGGCGCCAGGCCGCAGACCGGAGCGGGCAGGTGCCAGGCCTCTCTCCCCACCCCCTGGCTCGCGTCGGTCAGAGCTGGCCTTGCGTGGCCTGCTTGCTGGGGCTCAAGCTTTTGAAAAATCTCCGGTCTCCTGGCTCCGTTCCACCGAGGGGGCTGGAGCTGAATTCTCGTTAGAGCGGAGCAGCGTCCCCAGGGGCGCTCTGATGTAAGCGGTCTGCTAGGCCAGGAAATTAGTGCAACACCATGGTTCCATCCTCCAGCCAAGAAACGTTAACTGACTTAACTGGGCAGGTCTCACTCAGATAGGGGAAACTTTAAAACAGGCTTGTCAGTAAATCTGATACATGAAAATGTGGTTTTATAATTTTTTTTTTTTTTGAGACAGAGTCTCACTATGTCCCCCTCAGTAGAGTGCTATGGCGTTACAGCTCACAGCAACCTTACAAACCCTTGGGCTTAAGCGATTCTCTTGCCTCAGCCTCCTAAGTAGCTGGGACTACAGGCACCTGCCACAACGCTCAGCTAAATTTTTTGTTGCTGTTGCCATTGTTGATTAGCAGGCCCGGGCCAGGTTCGTCCTTACCAGCCTCTATGTATGTGGCTGGTGCCCTGAACACAGAGCTACGGACGCCGAGCCTATACAGATTTTAAATTGGGGCTAATTATTTATTCACTTTATTTTTTTGAAACAGCCTCCCTCTGTTGCCCTGGGTAAAGTGCCACAGTGTCATCATAGCTCACAGCAATCTCAAACTCCAGGGCTCAGGTGATCCTCCTGCCTCAGCCTCCTGAGTAGCTGGGGCTACAGGTTGCACCACCATGCCTGGCTAGATTTTCCATTTTTAGTAGAGATGGGGTCCTACTCTTGCTCAGGCTGATTCTTAAACTCCTGAGATCAAGCAGTCCAGCCTCCTTGGCCTCCTAGAGTGCTCAGATTACAGACATGAGCCACTGTGCTCAGCTTATTTATTCACTTTTAGAAAACATTTCTAGGGAGTTCTAAGGAGCAAGTTTTCTTCCTATACTTTAAGATAAAGACTCACACGCTTCTGGAATTCATTCTCTAAAATAGATATTTTTATTCATTTAAGTAGTATTTTGTTTATCTTACTTTATTAACATATTGAACACTGTTTTGCCAAGCACCATCTTAAGGACTAAACGAGTGGGATCTCATCTACCTCCTGCAGTCCTGTAAGGTGGATACAATATGGCTATTTTAAGTTGCTAACAAGAACACTGAAGCTTAGGCAGGTTAAATAATTTCCAAGAACTGTAATGGCAGCACTGAGACTCCAATATAGACCAGCCAAACCCAAGAACTTGAACTACTTCTGAGAATGTAGAGACCTTTGAATCTAAAGATCTACTGTCTAGTCTTCAAAGTCTAAACTAGGCCCTATTTACATCTGCCTCCCTGCCTCAAGCATTTGTAAACATCATTGAGGGAAGATTGCCTGGATTTGTTTTCTCTATGCTCCTCAGTTTTCAGACAAGCACTAATTTCCACAAAAAAATAACAAACAACAGCCATATCCCATTAGATTCCTTTATCTCCCTGTTACCATCCATATTGAATTCACATTCATTCATTCAGCAGATCCTGAGTCTTCCCAGGTGCAGAGAAATGTGTGCAATAAAAGGATGATTCAAACACAGACTCATCTTTAAGGAGCTTACAGTAGAGTGGGGATCTTAGGGGTCCAAATGGAAATTTGTCCATTTGGGCATGAAGGAAAGGATTAGTTTTAACTAAAAGTTCTTGAAATGTCACTGCCCTTAGCTACCTAGTACCCTATTGGTCTTCTGTCTTTGAGCCAACCTTGTAAAAGTCCTGTGCATTCACTATGCCTGACCCTCACCTGCCTCTCACTCCACCTCCCTGCAGCCTGGCTTCCGCCCCCTCCACCCACTCTGCTGAAATTGTTCTTGCCATGGTTACTGACGACTTTCTGGTTGCAAAGTCCATGGAACACACTTCAGGCCTTATCGTATTTGACCTTTCTGTTGAATTTGGCACTGCTGATTTTGCTCTGTTAACAACAGTCTTACTCCCTTGACTCAATCACTCTCTCCCGATTCTTCTCACACTTTAGAAGGTTTTTTTGTGGACTTCCTGCCCTGCCTACACCCTAGCTGCTCCCTAGGTTTCCCATTCTCAGCTTAATGCTCCCTGATCTTATTCTCTCTTTTGTTGTTAAATCACCAGGGACTTAGATATCCTGCTCTCTGACAGTGTCCTCAGGAGTTTCTCAGCACCCCACCCTGAATAAAACTGTTGCCATGTCACAGTCCTCCACTGAGAGTGAGCTTCTTTAAGACAGGGTTTGTGTTTTATCTGTATTTGAAATACCTAGAACAATGTAGCATTCAATGAATTGCCCTGAAAGCGAGTCACCTTTGTATTCCAGCATGTAGTTGATGACCAATAAATTTATTCCCATCAGATATTGATTATGTGCTTGATTTGCACCAGACATTGATTGTGGGTGAAACACAAAATACAGAAGACGTTGTGTTTTCCAGTCTTGCCCTGGAGATAGATACAGTCTAGAAGTGGAAAAGAATAAGCTCAGGAGACAGGTGCGGGAAAATCACTGAGGCCAGTAATTCAAGGCTGTAGTGGCTGTCATCATGCCTGTGAATAGCCACTGTGCTCCAGCCTGGGCAGCATAGCCAGACCCTGTCTCTTAAACAAAGATGCTCACAATAACCTTAAAAAGAAATAAGCAGACAGCTCAATGTGTTAGGTGTTTAGTTGGAGGTATGTGCCAGATAGCTTAGGAACAAGAACCTGGACAGCTGTGCTTGGAAAGGGAAGATGCAGTAAGGATGGTTTCATACCCGGGTGAGGTCTTACAGAATGAGTTTTGAGTTCCCAAGTTGAGTTTGTTGGCTGGGAAGAATTCTAGGCAAAATGAAGAAAAATCGCAGGAGTTGGAGACTCTCCTCCTGGACAAGTTACTTAATTTCTCCTCCTTTTATTCTTCATCTGTAATAACTGGGAATGAAAATACCCAGAAAGGCTGATGTGAGGAGTAGATGGAAGCATTTAAAAGTACCTTGCAGGCTCAGCGCCTATAGCTCAGCAGCCAGGGCGCCAGCCACATACACCAGAGCGGGTGGATTCGAACCCAGTGCAGGCCTGCCAAATAAAAATGAGAACCAAAAAAAATAGCTGGGTGATGTGGTGGGCACCTGTAGTCCCAGCCACTTGGGAGGCTGAGGCAAGAGAATCACTTAAGCCCAAGAGTTTGAGGTTGCTATGAGCTGACACCACGGCACTCTACCAAGGGTGACATAGTGAGACTGTCTCAAAAAAAAAAAAAGTACCTGGCAACCCCTTCTTGCCTGAAACTGTTGGAATGACAACAGTATGATCAGGGTTCTACTGATAGTAGGAGTTAGTTAATCCAACCTGGTGCAGGTCTCAGCACCCTCCCTTCTAACAGCTCTAACCATGTTAATCAGAACTTACCTGGGGGCAGATAACAAAAACCTAACTTGAGTTAGTCCAAGGAAAAAAGGGAATTTATTGGCCCATGTTACTGAAAAGTCCAAGAGTTACCTAGTATGTGCTCCACATTTTAAACTATTCCTAGTCTCTAGAAATCACTTTTGGGTCCAGTGATCTACAAATGTCCAGGACGAGAAACTGGGGAGAATTCAGACTCAGAAATAAAATGGTGTGTAGACATTTTAAAGGATAATTTAACACCATCTTAAGCAAAAGGAAATAATATCTTCATGAGAACTTATGAATAAGCAGGTTTTTTAATGGATTCACAGGATTCTTTGTGAAACCTATAGACCTCTCCGAGAATCATTTTATTTTTAAGTGAATAAAACAAAATACAAAGGAAACAAAACTTACGTTGAAATAGAGTCAACAAATCAAATCTGTGACACATAGCAAGATAGGTGCTTCTTACCAACATATTAAATAACAAGATCTAGTGGTGGGTCTAATATCACCTAACTTCAGAGTAGTGAGTGTAAATGGCATTTTGAGACATCAGAAATCTCAGTATTTTTAAGATAACTATGATGTGATATGAAAGTATCTTGGATTTCTGTTGGGTAGCAGTAATGATAGCACTGCCACTGTGGCTTACCTCCGACGCTGATAATTGAATGAAATGCCAACTTTCGGTTAGAGTTTAGGGAAAATAAAGATTTTTGGTTTATTTTGTGCTTCCCACCCATGATGCACTGAATTCTGGCCGAGGACCTCTCTCATGGTGGCTGGGATCTCAGCACCCCATGTTAAGAGCCCTACACGGAACAACTGAGTCCCCTTTAGTTGTCTAATCCTGCCTGCAGCAAAAATGGGCCTCAAATACCCAACCCAGAGGTTAAGGGTGTCATGTTCTCTGAATAGACTTGTGGGGCTTTGAGAACTTTGCTTTCAATTGGGAAGAACTCCACTATCTGTCATTTGCACTGTCTGTCATTCTACACTTTCGGGAGGCCTGATATGAAAGTATCTTTGATTTCAAAATACCTTTTGAAATTGGCATTGGGGACGTTCCTTGTTACCCTCACTTAAAACCTGGTATCCTTGGGTCAAGGATGGTTTGGCGGAGAAACATCTTTGGGTCACTTTTTAATAGGCTGCCGTACCCATGTCTTTGAATGAAGGTTTTTAAGATTATGAAGGGCTTTTGGATGAAGATGCTCCGCTTGTTTACCCTTTGTGATTTTGAATCAGCACTGGTCACCAGGGTGAGTAAGCTGTGGTCCTTTTCCATGAGGAGTGTATGGTCTTGCAGGGGATAAATGCAGGCAAGGCGTACACGTGCAAAGAACGGAATTAGAAACAGTGCTAAGTTAGGGAGAGAACATTCTGGATCAGGGAAAGAAGAGGTGAAAATGTGTCTTAAGGAGCAGGTACCATGCAAACAGAAAAGACGGGGTAGCATTTAAATCAGATTTTCTTGGCTTTGCTAATGCTCTCGCTAAAAAAGCATTTTTTAAATTTCTTTCTTAATCAAATCTAATGCCCATGAAGCATTATAGATTAAAAAGGAAAACATCTCTCTTTTTTCAAAATAAAGATTTTTTTGGTAAGTGAGATTGCATAGGGAAGTGATATATGGTCTGGCAAGAGTGAGCTGGTCAGTGAGTATTTATTGAGCACCTACTGTGTGCGGCTCTAGCCCCCAGGGATATGGCAGTGAAAAGGGGCAAAGCTCTGCTCCATAGAGCCGGGGGTTCTAGCTGAGGGACGTAGATGGTAAATATACGTGTCAGATGAAGATAGATTGTCTTAAGGAAATAAAATCTGGGGCAGGGAGAGAGCACTGTAGGGGGGGCTCCCTGCGGTGTGGTGGCTGATAAGGCCTCTGTGACGGCAGAGACCTGAGTCGAGTGCAAGGGGAGCCATGCAGCTGTCTGGAAGGATTCCAGACGTGGGAGTTAACTGTCAACGATAAACCCATTTAATCATTTCACATTGTACAATTACGTTCCAAGTAAACACATACTATAGAAGTTTTTATTATACAAATGGTGCCGATATACTGTGAAGTTTTACGTATGTATGTATATTACAAGTATCAATTGTATTATATATAAGTTTACCTTGGGATAGTAAGAAGTATGGTCACCATCGATCAAATATTTAACATCACATTTTTTTCTCTCTTGGACTTTGTAGTGTAGGAAGAACTTTTCTTTTTTCTTTTCTTTCTTTTTTTTTTTTTTTTGAGACAGAGCCTCAAGCTGTCGCCCTGGGTAGAGTGCCGTGGCATCACAGCTCACAGCAACCTCCACCTCCTGGGTTCAAGCGATTCACCTGCCTCCGCCTCCCAAGTAGCTGGGACTACAGGGACCCGCCACAACGCCCGGCTGTTTTTTGGTTGCAGCCATCATTGTTGTTTGGTGGGCCTGGGCTGGATTCGAACCCATCAGCTCAGGTGTATGTGGCTGGTGTGCCTTAGCCGCTTGAGCCACAGACGCCGAGCCAGGAAGAATTTTTCATCTGTCCTCTTGGTTTATATATTGAGGGCCTGGCAAACTAAACTGCAAAGACGGATTTGCAACAAAAAAGACATCTTCATTTACACATATGTGAGTTCACAGGAAAATGTGACAGTAGTTGGTTAGAATTGTAGGGAGTCGGGGAGAAGAGTGCTTGCTGGAAAACACAACTTTTAGGAAAGGTGAACAGGTCCTTGAGAGACCAGGTGGGGACGTGATCACTGTGACAGTGTCTGTGTAGGTGGGTGCTGAGAGTGAGTGTACAACTCTTGGAGGGAGGACTTTGTGACAATTGAGTTCTTTTGGGATCCTCTGCTTTTAAGGTAGAAGAGGGAGTTTGGTAAAAAGCCTATTTTCAAATGCCTTTAGCTCAAAATATTTTTTGTTCTATGTTTCTTTTTTAAATTTATTTCAAAATAATAAGGGGGTACAAATTTTTTGGTACACGGATAGCTTTTATAATGCTTGAGCCAGGGCTGTTAGCCTGCCCATTCCTCAAATAGTGTTCACTGTACCTGCTAGGGAGGTTTCTATACCTCTCCATTCCTTTTTTTGAGACACAGTCTCACTTTGTCACCCCTCGTAGGGTGCTGTGGTGTCATAGCTCACGGCAACCTCAGACTCTTGGGCTCAAGCGATTCTCTTTCCTCAGCCTGCCAATTGGCTGGGACTATAGGTGCCCACTATAGCATCTAATTACTTTTTAGAGACGGGGGTCTTATTCTTGCTCTGGCTGGTCTCAAAGCCATGAGCTCAGGCAACCCAGCCGTCTTGGCCTCCCAGAGTGCTAGGATTCCAGGTGTGAGCCACTGCTCCTAGCCTAGCCTTCTTTTTTTTTTTTTTTTTCCAAGACAGATTCTCACTCAGTCGCCCTGGGGTTGAGTGCCTGGCATCACAGCTCACAGCAACCTCAAACTCTTGGGCTCAAGAGATCCTCTTGCTTCAGCCTCCTGAGTAGCTGGGACTATAGGCGCCCGCCACAACGCTCTGCTAGTTTTTCTATTTTTAGAAGAGTCAGGGGTCTCACTCTTGCTCAGGCTGGTCTCCACCTCCTGAGCTCAGGGAATCCGCCTGCCCCTTCTTGATGGCCAACGCCTTTTACCTCTGTCTGTGCCTGTGTGTGCCCATCTGTTAGTTCCACATTATTAGAGAACACATGTGGTGTTTTTGCATTCCTGAGATTCTAATGAGTTTTATGCCACAGTGGTATAGTCAGTCTGGACCCCTTCAGACTTTAGAGCAGGCGTCCTCAAACTGCGGCCCGCAGGCCACATGAGGTGCTGTGATTATATTTGTTCCTGTTTTGTTTTTTTACTTCAAAATAAGGTATGTGCAGTGTGCATAGGAATTTGTTCATAGATTGTTTTTTTTTAAACTATAGTCTGACCCTCCCAAAGGTCTGAGGGACAAGGAATTGGCCTCCTGTTTAAAAAGTTTGAGGACGCCTGCTTTAGAGGAACTTTCAGGAGAATGATTTGAGTGAACTGCACTTCTAAGAAAATGAAGCAGGGAAGTTTGAATTGATCCCTTTACTCTCCCCCAAATGTCCTTGAAGTTCACATAGACAATGCAGCCAGTCCTCGGACTTGGAAGCTGTGCTCGTGGTTGGACCCATCTTTTGAAAGGGGCTTCTGAGTCTGCTCAGGACTGAGGTCTCAACAAGGCCCCGCTGGGAGGACTTGGGAAGAAGCCATAAAGGGGGTTGTTTGGAAAAGGTGAGGAGTGGGTGCCTTAGCGTTGGGATGTGCGGAGGGATATAATCTGGGTGGTGGTTGTTTTTTTAACTTCTGCTTTCCAGAGTCCTTCCTCCCATTTCTTCCCCATTACCACTGGGCTGAGTCTCCAAGGAATACAGACAATCCTGAATGAACACAGGGGAATGCTAGTTGAGTCGTGCCAATAAAGGTTAATCCTAGAGCATTATTTTCTAGCATCAGAACCGCTTCCTCCTTCCTCCTTGTAAGCTCCCCAGAGTGTTTCTGAAAGAATGAGATTTAGTAGACAGGTGGTGGCACAGAGGGTTTGGGTGGCCTGCCCATCTGCTGGTGCTATTGAAAACAGGACCCCAGGCTTCTGATGTTTCTTCCGGTTGGTCCGTTCCATAAACATGTCTCAAAGCAAGTCATTCTGGTGATAATACAAAACTGTATGTAGTTAACAGTTTGGGGAAACAGGATTGGGACTAACACTTTAGGACTTTCAGAGCACATCTGGTATGCGAATGAGTCCTGGGAGTTTGCAGGAGGTCCCTAAACAGAATGATTTTGGCAAATACTGACCTGTACCACGCCGGTCAGGTGACCATCTGTACTTTACAAGAACTGTCACAGAATTAAGTTAGGTTTCTTTTTTTTTTTTTTTTAAGCTATTGTTAATGGCATGCAGGGAGATGAGATTTTAACTAAGACATGAATTTGTTCTTTGCTGCTTTGAGCACAATTGGTTCAGTTCAAGGAGTATTTCTGTCCCACGTCACCACACAGCAGGGCTATGGAGTAGGTCCTGACGGAAGTTCTGACCAAATATTAGTTCCCTGCACTGTGCCCCAGCGTGCTCAGAGCTCCTCTGCCACTCAAGAGTGAGTTGAAACTGCTGCTTCGTTGTGTGAGTCCAGGGTGCTTAATCAGCACGGCGCAGTAGCCCTTTGAGGAGGCCACATCAGTGAGGGTGGGGAGCTCGAAATGAGCTCATCGCCTGTCTCCTGGAATGCATCAGAGAACAAGACAGGCCCAGTCCTCACCTGCTTGGGACTTGAGGTACAGGGTTTGTGTGGGAGGCTGGGTGGGTTGCAGACAGGCAAACAGCTGCTGCCAGGTACAGTCGCCCTGTGACAGGGTGAGCCAGGCACCCTGTGAAAGCAGACAACAGATGTACCTGGTGTAGGCAGGGGCCACAGGGAAGTGACAGCCCAGACCTGAGCATGTTTCAGGCAGAACCACAGATGAGAGAGGCTGCCGTGGTTGAAGAGGCGACCCCATCCCCCACCCCGGCCCTGCCCCAAACTGCATCTTTTTATTTCATGCTCCCCAAGAAGCAACTACCATAAAAATAGGCCTTATATTTTATATTTTACAATATATTCCTGTACCTATGGCCTCATTTCCTCTCTACAATGAACTTTTCAGGTTTCCCTGGAGACTGGGAACTGTCCCCACTGTTCCAGAATGTGAGAGAGGTTGGGCTGTGGTCTCCACCGACAGCCGCTGAGAACTGCCAGTCCAGGCGGTGTTTCAAGGAGGAAGTGAGCCTTCGACGTGAGGGGTGCTGGTCTTGTTCTTGGATCAAAGCCCGTCTTCTCATCCTTGGATTAAAACCAGTTTATAGATCACAGTATAAAGAAGAGGCAAAGTGCAAACTGAGTCACTGGAATACAAACCTAGGAACAGATGCCTCCTGGGGTCGGTTGGCAAGTCATTAACTGTTGTCCAGTTAGGGAAGCTGCATTTTATCATAGGCTGGATTCTAGAGTTCAAATGGGAAGATGAAACTCCAGTCAGAATCATCCATAAAACTCTACAGGAACGTACCACGTTGGAGGACGATGTGTGTAACAACATGTCTTAATGTACCAGGACAGCTCTCATCTCGGCCAGGTGGTTGTGCTTGGAGAGGCACCGGAGACCAGCACTTGGTCAGAGAACTGGGGCAGAGTTGTCCAGGCTGTTTAAGCCTCTTGTCCTCCTCACCTCCCTGACACGTAGCTCGGTTTGTGCAGCTGAGTGTTTGTTGCTTTGACCACACTGCAAGTCCCAGCTGTTCCTCAGCTTGCACGTGTGAGAAGCATCTCAACCATAATGCAACCCCTGCAGCCTGGAGCACTGTGCCACGTGGCTTCTGCACAGCTTATGTCTGAAGTCTGTTAAGACAATTTCTCCAGCAAGGCATGGTCCTACGTGGCAGCTCAGGTCTGGTTGCTCCTGAAGAAGATACTTTTGAGATGCTTCCCAAAGTGAAAATCAGCGTAGCCCATGCCACCTGTATCTTAAGTGAAACAATTTCTACAGTTATATAGATTCAGCTGGTATCAGAGACTGAAAACAATAGTGACTACACAAGATGAAGTTGTCCTACCCCTTAGAGAAGCCTGATGTAAGCAGGCCGAGACCAGCATGGTGCATCCATGGTGTTGGGACCCAGCCTCCTTCCATCTTGTTGCTCGGCCAACTCAGAAGGTGCTGCACCTCAGAATGACTCTGCCCCACCACATCCATGTTTCAGCCAGTGGGTGTGGGGAAAGATGGGGCAGACTGCTTTTTAATCTTTACAGTCTGGAAATTGCATACCTCACTCCCTTGATCAGATCTATCACACAGGCCACCGTTAGGGTCGGGAAGGGCCAGGAGAGGTAGGCTCAGTGTTTCTTGGCATGTGGTCAGCTGAAGGTGGGTGGTTCTGTTACCGTCAGAGAGGAAAGGAAGACTGGAGATCTGCTCTAGGCCCAGCTCCCTGCCTGGGCAGGTAACCACGTTTGCAGTTCTTGCCACCGTGAGACACGTCGCTTCTCCCCAGGGAGGCACCCAGACCCTGCTAGTTACCCAGGCAGTGTGCAGTGTCCCTGAGGTCTGGGGCTTGCTGAGTTCTCTCAGGCCCATCTGTGACTCCTTGGGGTTCAACAGGCAGTAAATTGAATGACAAATTGTCAGCCCTTCCCCCCATCTAGTTGTACGTAACTACATAACATGCGGAGAGGGAGTCACCTTGCTGCACATAGAGGGCACAGCTGTGTGTAGAGCTGTGTTCACTCACTGCTGCCCAGGGTGCAGGCCCTGCCCTGGTCACGGAGGTCCACAGGGAGCCCTGGTTCTGCCCTCGGGAAAGACTGTCCTCTGCTTATTTAACAGTGGACATTGGAGAGTAGGGCCTGAAAGCTCTTTGAGGGGCTGGTCAGCTTTGCAACCTTCTTCCTGCTGTTGAAATTGGGGGGCGGGGTGAGAGGCAGGGGTTGCTTTTGCAGGCCCAGGTTCTGGTTTCTCTCACTAAACAGTCCCTAGTTCCCTCACACACACAGGCTTTGGGCCCATTCTGATCAGTTCCATGTGCTTGACAACCACAGCAAAAGTTCTTACCTAGCTAGTTTGGGCTTTTGTAGGTGGTGGTTTCTTTTAGAGACAGGGTCTTGTTCTGTCCTCCAGGCTGGAGTACAGTGGCCCATTCATGGCTCACTGTAATCTCAGACTCCTAGGCTCAAGCAGTCCTCCTGTGTCAGCCTCCCAAGTAGCTGGGAATATGGGCACACACTACCACTGCTGACTTTTTTTTTTTTTTCTTTTTTTTTTTTTAGAGATGGAGTCTTGCTATGTTGCTCAAATTGGTCTGAAGCTCCTGGCCTCAAGTGGTCCTCCCATCTCAGCCTCCCAAAGTGCTGGGATGATGGGGGAGCCCCCATGCCAGGCTTCTCTAGATAGTTCTGAAGCTTGAAAACTCTGGCTTGTATTTATTAGCCTCTGTACCTGCCCCGATCTCTTCATTACTGGTGGGCACTGTGAGACAACAGGGAAAGACAGGCCGGGCGAGAAGGCCGTCTCCCTAAGCTGGCCTTTGCCGGTGGGCTGGTTCTGCTGATGGGGAATCCTGGGAAGGATCTGAGCACAGCGGTCCCTTCTGAGCCTGCTGCTGGCTGCACACTTGGCTTTAGCTGGGTACACAGGCAATCATCGCTTTGGCCCTGAAGTGCCACCACTCCCTGGACCTGGACAGCCACATCCTTTGCAGCACAGTCAGAGAAAACTTCCTTTGGCAAAGTGTGGTCTCCTCACATCTACCCACACAGCATCTAGTGCCTGCCTGAGCTCCAGTCTTCACTGTGGTGACGAGTAGTGCGCAAACACTCATGCTGTGAATTCTCCAACTGTTCACCACAGCTTTGGGTTTGGCTGGCCAGTAGTCGCCTTCCGTGCTATCAGAGGTAACAATCCTGCCATGCCAAAAAAGAAGCATGCCAGTGCCATACGTGTTTTGTACAGAATACCAACTTTTCTTATTAGTTAAAATGTAGGTTTGGCTGCTGTAACTAAGTTCCAAAATAAGGTATTTGAAGCAAACATTTATAGAAATAGGCTTTTTACTTGACTGAGCGTGGCAGGCAGGGCCACGTCATGCGCAGGGATCCACGTCCCTTCACTTCTGCTGCTCAGCCTTCCCTGTGGTATTGCTCTTATCTGCAGGGTCCGAGAAGCCCACCATCACTGTGCCTTTCCCAGCCAGTGGCAGGTGAGCAAAAGGATGGGAAGCCCCTCCCTCCGAGAGTGCAGGTGTCTGTCTCGCTTGTGTCCTGTGGACTGGTGTTTAACTAAGGCCATCCCTAGCAGGCCTGCTCATATGTCAACTAAACGTTTGGGATTTGACAAACTAAATGAAGGGAGAATTGATACTGGAGAACAACCAACCACTTAGTCTATCCTAAGCATTCCTTCCAAATCTGGTGATAATCACTCAGTCATTTTCAAGTGGTAGAGTTACAGAAAGAAGACAAAACTCAACTCTGTGTATGTGTGTGTGTTATCCTTACCTCGGAAAGGAACCAAAGCACAAATCTTTCCAGTGTTGGGGAAGTTATTAAGTAAACTGCTTTTGTTGAGATATAATTCACATACCTTACTATTTACCCATTTAAAGTGAATTTTCCCATTTAATGTTTTTTTTGTTGTTTGTTTTGTTTTTTTTTGCAGTTTTTGGCTAGGGCTGGGTTTGAACCCACCGCCTCCAGCATATGGGGCCTGCGCCCTACCCCTTTGAGCTACAGGTGCCACACACCCCCCCCCCCCCCCAATTTAATGTTTTTTAGTATGTTCACAGGGTTGGGTGCTCATCACCACTATCCAATTTTAGAATATTTCCACAATCCTAAAAGAAACCCCATACCTTAGCAGTCAGTCTTCCCTATGCCTTCAGCTTTAAGCAGCTGTTAGTCTAATTACAGCCTCTATACCAGGGGTCCTCAAACTACGGCCCGCAGGCCACATGCGATCCACTGAGGACATTTATCCGGCCCTCTGGGTGTTTTTGCCATAGCTGCCTGTCCTGCTTAGTAGCCAACTTGTCCC
>CAUYPK010069329.1:0-14432 GCA_963574355.1 Loris lydekkerianus | reverse complement strand
GGTATAGTTGGGTTATAGCCTTCATGTGAAAGCTATAGTTTAGCTTCATAGTAGGGTTGAGTACATTGGATACTTTTTCTTCCATTCCTGGGATACTTTGCTAAGGAGAATATGTTCCAGCTCCATCCATGTAAACATGAAAGCGGTAAAGTCTCCATCTTTCTTTAAGGCTGCATAGTATTCCATGGTATACATGTACTACAGAAAATTTAATGACCTTGTAAGGCCAAAAAGTTAAATGCACAGTGCTAACAGCTATCTATATCCCGGTCATTCTCTACCAGTGTGTACTGGAAGCATACAGAAATTTTAAAAACTCAGAAATCATCAGAGTAGCTAGTCCCTACAGCCAAAAGAGGACCACAACAGTGTCAATTAAGGGTTATTTTTGCTCCTGCTCA
Organism: Loris lydekkerianus; assembly: GCA_963574355.1. Taxonomy (NCBI): domain Eukaryota; kingdom Metazoa; phylum Chordata; class Mammalia; order Primates; family Lorisidae; genus Loris; species Loris lydekkerianus. The sequence continues at coordinate 14,031 of CAUYPK010069329.1, read as the reverse complement.
TTTCCTCCCCAATATACCAGAGAAGGCGACACAGTGTGGTTCTGTAGGACAGAAAATCTTTAATTTGGGCTTAACAGACTTCATGAAAGATAGCCCATTTAAACTACCCTTCTCAAGAAAAATACAGTGTCTCAGGGGAAGGGGGAAACTAGCACAGGTATGCTAAAACTATGTTTTACAAAATTTTACTTTTCTGTCAAAATCACTTGCCTTGTTCAGATTTAAACTGGATCATTTTTTCTTATTAGTTTTGACAACTTTTATAGACTCAATGTATTTTATTAAACATTTGATTTACAATATTTTTAATTCTTTTGCTTGTCTTTCCTTTTCTTTATAACATTTGTTGAATAAAACGTTATTGATTTTAGTGAGGTGCAACTTTTCAATTTGTTATTTACCTGTCTAATCCAAGATCACAAAGGTTTCTTGTATAATCCCTTCAAAACTTTAAAAACTGTAGATTTTTCATGAAGGTCTGCTTCATTTTGAGTGAAATTTTAAATGGGGGAAAATATGCATCAAAGTTGTTTGGGTTTGGGGTTTTTGGGGGGGGGTTTACTTAGTGCATATGGAAATACCATTGAACAATCTCTGCCTCTTGATTGGTATGTTTAGGCAATACAATTAATGTGATTTGGGGTATGAGTAGGTATAGATTTATCATCCCAGATTTCATAGGCCAAGTAAGCCAACTGTCAGAATTAATCTTATCACTTCTCCTCACTCCAGGGCAGCATTTTAAATCCAAAAGAGCAAACAGAAAAGTTTCTAAAAAATTTTAAAATTTAAGGCAGTGCCTGTGGCTCAGTGAGTAGGGTGCCAGCCCCATATACTGAGGGTGGGGTGTTGGGTTCAAACTCCGCCCTGGCCAAACTGCAAAAAAAAAAGTTGAAATCTATCTGATTAAGTGGTTGTTTCTGATTTTTTAGGGCTGTGGTTAGAGCAGTAGTTGCTACATTTAATGTAAACAACTGCATAAACATACCTATGCATAAATAAAAGTCTTGATAAGAATTGAGGGCTTCATCAAATAACTATTTTGCATAGTATTTTTATGACTCAGATTCCCATAAGGAAGTTGTTCCTTCCCTTCCCCAATACATTTTCAAAACAACTGCTTAGATCACTGAAATACTTTTATTTCAGATATTAAATGTACATGGTGAGAAATTTGAGTAAAATTATGACTTGAAATCAGGCACCAAAGATCATAGGAATATAGACACAGGAATGCAAAAATAGACAAGCGGATAGCATTTGGGAGCTATTTTGTGATGGATCACTTTGCTGTCTGTGGAAGAAAAAGACACCTTGTGTAATTGATTAGATCTACTCTGCTGAGATATTAGAGGATTGAATTGAGTTATGCAATGTTCTGTCATACTCTTAAATAACAGAAACTATGTTTGGACAAAGAACCTTTAGAATAAGGGGAATGGAAACAGAAATTATTAACTTCGTCTAAAATCAAGTGTTAAAATATGTGCTATCAAAATGCAAACTGATTGTTCTTGATGGGGGCTGAAAATCACCTGAAGAATTATAAACTGATGTTCTGATGGAAGTGGCCTGTGTTGCAGTCTGGCAAATTGGCCAGTTTGTTTTGCTTGTTTGATTAGAGCTGTCTGGACGATTTTAACTTTCTGGTAAGGCCACAAACTACTAGAGAATTACGTGAACTATGGTTTCTTCATCAGTGTTTCGTCATTTTCCTTGTAGATATCTTTGACCTTCTTGGTTAAATATATTTCTAAATATTTCATAGCTATTTTAATATAAGTGAGTGTTTTGAAATGTTACTGATTTTTATATGTTTATTTTGTATCCTGAAACTTAACTGAATTTATCAAAGCTTGGAGTCTTTGGGAGGAATATTTAGAGTTCTGTAGATATTAGAACATGTCATCAACAAGCAGAGATAATTTGATTTCCTCTTTTCAAAATTAGATACCCTTTATCTCTCTTGCCTGATTTCTATAGCTAGGATTTCGAGTACTATGTTGAGTAGTGGAGGTAAAGTGGAATACTTGTTCCACTTGCAGGGAAATTTCCAACTTGCAGGGAAATTGTTTTTAATATTTCTCCATTCAGTATGATATTGTCTGTGGATTTGTCATATATGGATTTTATTATTTTGAGGTATGCTCTCTATATGCCTATTTCATTTTGATTGACTTCATTATTGTTTTATATTATTATATTTATTTAAAGTAACTAATATAAGTTATTTATTTGTATGCACTTTTAAGCTATTAGCAGTTAGTCTAATTGTTAATATTTAGATTTTATTTTGAAATTTTAAGTTTACCTTTTATGTACTTTTTTTACTCTTTTAATCATATCCTTCTATTATTTTATATTTAATATTAAATATAAAAATAGTTAAGTATTAGCTTTTATTAGAATTTATTTATGAAATTTCTGTACCTTATATTTATTATTATATTATCAATTATTAGATTTAACATTTTGATCATTCTGTATTTTTGTATTTTAATGTTCTATTTTTCTTTAATCAGGTTTTATTTTTTCTGATAATAGTAAAGAACTTTGTCTGAAAGCTTGTATTATAAGTTGGCATCCCAGGCAAATCTATTATTCTTTACTCATACATTGAATACATACTCTAAGAAAATATCAGTGAATAAAATAGGTAAAAACATAGAAAAATTATATGCTATGTTTGTACGTTACATAAGCTATAGAAAAATAAAGTGTGAAGAAAATTTTAAAGAAGGTAAGCAGGGTAAGCCTATGGAGAAGGCAACATTTGGACAAATATATATGACCAAAATGCGTATTTTGGGCAGAATAAATGTCAGAGTTAGGTATGCTAGGACAGAGAAAGTGAGGAGGAGTGTGGGAAATATAACCGTGGCCTTCCTAGACATACCTTGCAAGCCATCATATGAATATTAGATGCCACAATAAACTAATTGGGTATTGGGTAACATAATGTAATATCTGGCTTAGAATTTTAAAAGAAGTCCAGAAATTGTGCTTAGAAGAGACTGCCTCAAGTAAGGGCAAAAGCAGGAAGGTAATTTTCAAACCTACCTTATTTCCTAATATTCATAAGAGATGATGGTCACTTGGCCCAGAGTTGTAGTCATAGAAGTGTTGAGAAGTTATAATCAGGTTAGATCTAAGGCATGACCATAATTTCCTGGTGGATTTTATGAAATATGTGAGAAAAAGACAAGAGTCAAGTATGTCATAAAGTTTTTTCACCCACCGTAATTTCCCTGCCCAAATTGTCCTTTATATTTCTGTTTTACAGACTGTTACCCATGAAGTGCTAGGATACTTTCTGAGTACATTGAGTCAGTCATACTTTGCAGTTATAATTTCTAAGCCAGCAAAGAAGATAATGTAAAACAGAATCAAAGAACTTTTTTAATTAATCTCAAAAAAAATGAAGCACAGATGAAATAAATAGAAAACAAAGAGAAAGATGATAAATGTATACCTAATCATACCCTAAAATCACATTAATTGTATTGCCTAAATATACCAATTAAGAGGCAGAGATTGTTCAATGGTATTTCCATATGCACTAAGTAAAACCCCCAAAAAAACCCCAAACCCAAACAACTTTGATGCATATTTTTCCCCATTTAAAATTTCACTCAAAATGAAGCAGACCTTCATGAAAAATCTTCAGTTTTTAAAGTTTTGAAGGGATTGTACGAGAAACCTTTGTGATCTTGGATTAGACAGGTAAATAACAAATTGAAAAGTTGTACCTCACTAAAATCAATAATGTTTTATTCAACAAATGTTATAAAGAAAAGGAAAGAAAAACAAAAGAATTAACAATATTGTAAATCAAATGTATAATAAAATACATTGAGTCTATAAAAGTTGTCAAAACTAATAATAAGAAAAAATGATCCAGTTTAAAAGCCAAATTATTCAACAATTGGAACAGATACTTCAACAAAGCTGCTATTCTTTTTTTTTTTTTTTTTTTTTTTTTTTTGAGACAGAGTCTCACTTTGTCTCCCTCGGTAGAGTGTGGGGTGGCATCACAGCTCGCAGGAACTTCCAGCTCTTGGGCTTAGGCGATTCTCCTGCCTCAGCCTCACGAGTAGTTAGGACTACAGACGCCCAACACCCAATGCCTGGCTATTTTTTTGTTGCAGTTTGGCCTGGGCGGGTTCAAACCTGCCACCCTCGGTATATGGGGCCAGTGTCCTACCTACTGAGCCACAGGTGCCGACCAACAAAGCTGATTTTCAGTTGTCAAATAAGCACTAGAGAAGAGTCTCAAAATGTTTAGTCATTAAAGAAATACCAATGAAGGCCTCAGTGAGGTACTACTGCATACCTACCTGAATGGCTAAAATTAAATGACCACATTCTTTTTTGAAATGGAGGAACTCAAGCACTATTGTGAGTGTTATGTGCAGGGTAATAAAGCTGAATGATAGAATCCAGGAAAAAAAGTATATGCTCTATCATTTTATATAAAATTCTAGAGGGAAAAAAACTGTTGTATAGTGGTAGAAAAATCAGTGGTCTTCTGGAGATTAAAGAAATGAGAAGGAAGGAATGAAAACATAAAGCATGAGGAAAAGAGAGGACTGACATACAAGGTCAGTGTCTTGATTGTGGTGATAGTTTTATGCATGCATATCAGTATTGTTCAAACTTTTTTTTTTTTAATCTCATTGCACATTTGAATTTATAGCTGAACTTCCACAGCACACTTAAATCATGTCAATCAAAAAAAAAGAGTATATCTTATTTGATTTATTTTATCAAAACAAACAAAATGCACCATCATATCCCCCAAAAATCAATTTATTATAATTTGTAATAAAAATAACAGTTAAAATTCTTAACAATTTTATTTATATTTATTTTTCTGTTTATTATAATTTAAACATTTAATGAGATATCTGAGCTTAATCTTTTTTTAGAATATCTTCTTTGCAAGGTTGAATTTTTGATATGCATACTTTTAAATCTTCTTCCAAGGGTGCAAACCATGATTGGTTTTTGTTTTTAACATTTTTCATTGCAGAAAGCTTGTGTCACACAAATGCAACATTGAGAATGGAAGACATATTTCTACTGTCTTTTTGGTAATATTTTGAAATTCACCCTTGAGAGTTAATGAAAATGTTGTAATTTACTGTTATTGCATATTTTAATTCCAATCCTCTGTCATTTCTTATTTCTGTTAATTCTTTCTCTTCTATAATATTTAAATTTGCTGATGCATACACACTTAAAACAAAGGGATTTCTCACTCAAACCAGAGATATTATGTTAAGTGTAGGTGCAGGAAAATATTTTTCAAAATTTGTGTACCATAATTCTAAAGTTTATAAAATGTGTTTGATAAGATTTTTATCCCATTTACACTTTTTCATTAGTTCAAACATTTCTACTAAAGTTTTCTCTTTTAATCCTTTCCTTCTAGAGCAATAGTTTTTCTTTGAAAGTATTAATTTTATCTGTAGATTGGAGAATATTTTCATGATTTCCTTTCATACTCTTATTAAGAGTATTATTGAAGTATTTGAAATAAATCTACAAGAAATGTAACTTTATCATACCAAACCTTGTCGCCAAGTAAATTACCTAATTTAGAATGTTGCATTTTTAAAAGGTTGATACTTCTTCTTTGAATTCATAAAATCTTGATGAAACTCTTCCTTGAGATAATCCTCTTTCTGTCTGCAGGAAGAACTGCATGTGAGAAGCAACCATTGGGAAACCTAATTCTGCAGATAATCTTGCCTGCAATGGCCTGGTTTTTATATAATTTTTATTTTTCTAGTGTTGTTTTATTCAGGCACTAATTGTATAATTCAGACACTAATGATTTTGACATTAGCAGTTCTGTGTATAGAAAACAGAATGTAAAAATAAATTTTGGAGTCTTTGTTTGCACAAGTGTATTAAATCATTTTACACTTCTGGACTTAGATGGGGTTCCATTTGTACAAATACTTAATCAGGAATACCAAGACAAGTTATTAGAATGAAAGTAATTGTCAGTCAAATCAAAATACCTTAGTCCCTTGCTGTTGTTTGGAGTGGTGAACGAAAAAAAATTGTCTTTTTATAGATAAATCTACTGAATGCTAACAGTTGGGGTTAGCATAAATAAAACAATAAGCAAATACATAATTTATATATACATATATTTTTTTTAAATCCAAGTATCATGAATCCACTGATATCAGTAGATTCATCCAACTGAACTGCAAACATGTTTACTTATTTGAGGTGAGATATTACTTGGAATTCTATATTTTCAGATATATCCTCAACATGCTGAGAAATGGTATCATCCGAAAGCAGAATTTTTAAATTTTCCTTTTCTTACTCTTCCCCAAACATTGTACAGTTGCACAGCAGGCCAGTAAAATAACACATTCTGCAAATGTATGGGATTTCCTTTTCCTAGCTAGGATTTCTGCAGCTGTGTAACTCACATTTTGTGCTTTATCTGACATCATCACATATTTGGCCCGAATCTTTGCTTGCTTAGTATTACTGAGGGAAAGTCATTTGAAATATTCCCCTGGCTTTTCAGGCAAGTGGAAATGTCTGGATTGTAAATATCTCTTTAATTTGCTAGGAACCATAGCTTCATTTGCTAATGTTTCACCACAAATTAAATATGTGGGGCATGGTGCATTTCCCTTACTATATATGAATGATAAATAATATTCCTTATATTAATGACTAATTGTTTTTAACTTAGTGGTCAATATAATGGATAAAGCAGTATTTGAAGCTCTAGCATCGTCTTCTAATTTTTGTGCTTTTACTAAAAACTTGTCCATTTTAATTGAACACTATGTAATACAAATAAAAAAATGCCAAAACAAAAATAGTAAAATAAAACAATAAGCAAATACACAATTTATATTTTTTTTAAAGAAATGCCGGTATTAATTAAACACACTTGGAAAATTTCAGAACTAGGGTTTACAAGGTAACTGTGTTACTACTTGAAATCTAGAGGGAACCACCTGATAAGGTTGACTTGAGCTATTTCAGGAACAATGAGGGATTATTGAGTCATAGGGCTTCATTCACTTTAAATGATTTTGACATACAAGGTTGTTAATTGGAAAATCCTGGCCAATCGGGCCATCTGTAGATGTATTGTAAAACCTTATTTTTCAAGGCTACCCCCCCACACTTCAGTGTTTATTTACGATAACAGTAAAACATTTATTTATTATAACAAGGATATATTTATATCATCAATTTAAAGAGGTTTTAATTTTGATATGTACCTTTACTGTGCTTAGAACTTCTTTCAAAATAATTTAATTAACAATCCTTAAAAATGTTCCTAGCACACCTAAGATATTCTCATGGCGGCATACTGGTTAAAAATCAGTGGAGTATATGGATGCCATGATGTCAACTGTACAGTTTAAACCTACACGTTTTATTAAATTTCAGGTATAACACAGTAACACTAATTGAGAAAAAATACATCATATGACTCACAGGATTTACTTATTTTCTAAGTTAAGACATTATTCTATCTCACTTCTTGACAATTACCTGTATTAAAAAATAAACAGAAGTTTTTTCTAATTTTTATCTCAGAAAGTTTTGTAATTGTATTTTTAATGTCCTTTGGCATAAAATGTCATGAATGTTTTATATTTACTCTTAATTTTAAATATATATCTAACATTTTTCTTTTTTAATTTGGGCAATGCTAAAACATGCATATTAAATCAGATTTTCAAGGTGAAAGAGCTTTTTATCATCATACGTTAAGTATTACTTCCTTATATCTAATTATTTTTATTTTTCTGAATAAATTGGTATGTCCTAGTGTACACAGATGTGGTGATGCTAGCAAAATATTAAGACATTAAGTCTAGAACTTGGAAAGGTTAAGAATTCTATATCATTTTAATATGATAAAACTCACTCAACTATTATTGGGTACCCAGGGTAGCGACTAATATTCATTTTCATTCTAAAGCCTAGTCCTGTATTTTTTTTTTTTTTTTTTTTGGTAAGATTTAAAAATGTAACCATGCGATCTAAAGCAGTGTGTGCTGGCTTCTACCTAAGGAGCTCATTTGCAGAGTCCTGCCGTTTGAACAGCAGAGAGTTAAGTTCCCTAAAGTGTCTCTAAGCACTTTAGGCTCAATGAATCAAGACTAAATAAAACTCAGCCTCTGTGAAAACAAACACCTGCTAGATAAACCTACTAATGGTGGTTAACCATTAGCAAATCTGCCCTATCTCCATGATGTTTCCGGATCATTGCCTTTAAATCTCAACTGTAGCAAGCTGGAGTGAGCCACTCTACCCTAAAGAATAGGATGTCTCTTAATAATTTCATTTTATTGTGTGAGAAAAAAGGATAAGGAGATCAAATCAGAATACCAATTGAGAGAATGATGGTAAGTTCCAAACTTAAATCATATTCTGATAAATCTACAACTCTCAAAAATCATGCATGCTGTATGCCTCAATAACAGGATATTATTCAAAGTGATCACTTTCACTAAATATTAATTGAACAAGGCCCCTTTATTAAACTTTATTGTACTTCTTTTGTGTACACATAAAAATAAAATGCAATTGATGGAGCTGGAACATATTCTTCTTAGTAAAGTATCACAAGAATGGAAGAAAAAGTATCTAATGTACTCAATCCTACTATGAAACTAATTTATGGCTTTCACATGAAAGATACAACCCAGTTACAACCTAATAGGGGGAAGGGGGAAAGGGAGGGGAGGGAGGGGGCTAGGGGGGAAGGAGGGTGATTGGTGGGATTACACCTGTGGTGCATCTTACAAGGGTATATATGAAACTTAGTAAATGTGGAATGTAAATGTCTTAGCACAATAACTAAGAAAATGCCATGAAGGCTATGTTAACCAGAGTGATGAAAATGTGTCAAACGGTCTATGAAACTAGTATATTGTGCCCCATGATCACATTAATGTACACAGCTATGATTTAATAAAAAAAAATTATTTTGAGAAATGAAAAAGAGAAATAAAATTTAATCACCTCTAAAAAAAAAAAAAAGAAAAGAAATTCTTTGCACATAGGAGATAATTTATTCTTTACCAAAGATAAAGTGCTGTATGAGGAATGAGAGGATTTTCCCACTTGTTCCAGGGTTTTTATATTTGAGGAACAGAAAGGATCAGCTAGTTTTCTTTTCCTAAGCAAATTTCAGTGACAGGAAGTCCCTATGCATGAAGTGGAACTTTTCTGTAGGTGAAAGGGAAGAACAAAATAGCAAAAAAGAGATAGGAGAGGGTGCAGATTTATGAAAGAGGGCAAGTTGCAGTCTCCTCCTGTCCCCAAATTCTATGTCCTTTAATAATATGATACAATATAGCACCAATTTGGACAAAGAAAGCACAGAAATTACAAAAGAGTCGGTCTTTCTGTTTCCTGAAGATTATCTTAACATGGAACAAAGTCAGGAGGACATCAATGGAACGACAGCACAGCCCTGCCAGCTAGTGTACGAACATTCAGCTCAATCTCCTGTGGGTAAAAACGACACAGAGAGACTCCTGCAAACGTGATCTGTACCAGACTCTCTAGAGTTCTGTTGTTGTTTTGTCCTTTTCAGTTAATCATTGGACGTCCTCCCCAAAACAGAAGGCAACAAGATGTCAGTGATGGCAAATAGCAGGGAAGAAGTAGAAGCCATATGTTCACTGGCCAAAGGTTTCCCTCAGACTTGGTATCAGTCAGCAGTGAAGAAGGGAGAGGGAGGGACCCCCAAGAGGCCAGACAATCCTGGTGTGAAGAGAATGAAAATTATCTGAATTGTGAACTGGATACAGATTTTGAACACCCTGAGATTTGTAATAAACAAAAACAAAACAATAGAATAAAGTCACAGAATTTAAAATTACCAGTAATGAGATGAAACAAATTGCTACAAATAGATTGGTGTATGCAGAAGAAACTATTTTTTTTCTTCCATTCTAGGGAAAACACAAGTTCCAGGAACTTTACAGCCCAAATATGTAGAGGAATGGACACTGTACTTGCAAAGGACAGTTACTGATTCTTATCACATTAAAAGGAAATCCTGAGAACAGGACAGTCTCCTGGCAAGCCTAGAGATGTTTTGTGACTTGGGGGCAATCTCCCAAGTAACTCAGTATCCCGGAATGAGATAAGATTCGTCACTCACTAGTAAGCATGGGTTAAACATTGATGCTTAGTACTTCTTCTTGAGGGTTGTGGGGAAAGAACACGTGAGGAGAGCACATGGCAATTTTTATGCAAGCAGCCCTGCATGTAATTACCTTAACTCTCCACACCTGTTGTGTATGTCAATTACCTTAACTCTCCACACCTGTTCTGTGTAACCTTAATAAATAGCCATTTTTGGAGGGGGATCGGGGCTACTCTGCAACTAAGGTTAGCCTGCCTCCCACAAGCTTGTACTTCTAATCCGTGTCACTTAATTCAATCCAACAAGGTAGAGAAAATTACTACTTCATTTTATAAGTAAGGAAACTTAAGCATAAGAGTTGGATATTGATGGTTTTTAGTTGCTTCCCCAACTTTACATTGATAGAGGCAGGATTTAAAGTCATATTCTACTTCTTCTGCCTCAGCATAAACCTCTCTCCAGAGCAGCCCATTGATGGAGGATGGATGCGGAGTTCCCCAAGACCTGGACTGCAGCGGGACCTTCTGTCCTAACAGAAGGACAGGAACTCTGTGATTTACACCATATTTGCCCTCCTCATGATGTCTCACCAGACTCGGGAAAGTGAGGAGACATGAAGACAGTGTGACAAGACCACCTCAGGCTCTGCATCCAACGTGTCACGCCTGGTTCCTTCCTCTGGTGACAAAGACCAGTGCCATAGGGGTTGCGACACAAATGCCCCTCTTTTTGCCAATTATGTGTATTCTCAGGAGCCATTGCTTTTGTTCAGAACTTCCAAAGCCTCCTGTCAGGCTGCAGGTTTGCATTCTTTAAACTGTTCTCCTTAGGCCAGTGTTCGCACAGAGTTCAAAATTTATCATATAGCTAATAATTGAGATACACGTCAAATAATTTCATTTTGGTTTTTCCTTCTTTTAAAAAGGATCCATGAGCTCGGCACCTGTTGCTCAGTGGTTAGGGCTCCAGCCCCATACACCCTGGCTGGCGGGTTGGAACCCTGCCCAGGCCAGCTAAACAACAAGGACAGCCACAACAAAAAAAAATAGCTGGGCGTTGTGACGGGTGCCTGTAATCCCAGCTACATGGGAGGCTGATGCAAGGGAATTGCTTAAGTCCAAGAGTTTGAGGTTGCTGTAAGCTGTGACGCTATAGGACTCTTCTGTGGGCAACAAGTGAGACTCTGTCTAAAGAAAAAAAAAAAAAAAAAAAAAAAAGATTCATGATTAATTTTCCATTGTTTCATATAATAAATATTGTTAAGAAACTGACTGAAATTAAAGTATAAATAAAAAGCCTAGGAATATGTTTTCTCCATATCACATTGAACATACCTCTTAGACTGCCTATATACATAAAATACTAATTGTACCTACTATTGGTTTAGAATTATGAGAAATTTTTAAAAATCAGATATAATGTTTATACATCAGTATGAAGAATGTTTGACCTAAGTAAAGTTAATTCCTTATGTATTTAATCTACCTAAAAACAAACAAACAAGAAACAAAAAACTGTCTGTAGAGGTGCATGGTGTCAAACTATCCTAAGTATATATGCTACTTATTCATATATTTAATTTTACTTTTTAAATTTGACTTATTTAATTTTTTAAAATTTTAATTTTAATTTGTAACTACAAGAAAGTTCAAAAATCAGTTCAGAGAATCATCATATGCCATACACCCAGATCTGCTCCCCCAAATGTTACTATGTCACACACTACGAGTACATTATCAAAATGAGGAAGTTAGAACTGATATAAATGTATTATGTGATTAATCCCCATACCATATGCAAATTTTGCAATAGGTCTCCCTACTGGTTTTATTTATTTATTCATTTATTTTTCAGTTTTGGTCGGATCTGGGTTTGAACCCACCACCTCCAGTATATGGGGCTGGCGCCCTACTCTTTTGAGCCATAGGTGCTGCCCCCTACTGTCTTTTTTAATTTACTTAATGCATTTAATTTTTCTGTCCTCTTAATTCTATTTATTCCTAAATCCTTTTTCTCCTCCAGGTTCTTGACACTTTTGAATAGTACTAGCTAGTTATTTTGTACTATTCCCCTGTTTTTGTCTGCTTTTATTTGTCTTTTGGCTTAATTCATGTTACACATTTTTTTATCATATTTTAAAAAGTTTTATGTCATACTATTTCATTCTTTCATATAATATTTATCTGCCTTCAGGCTATACTAAAAGAGTTGTAAGTTACTGCATTTAGCCATTTCATTCATTCATGTTTGAATCAAAAAAGATACATAAAAAAGAAAGAAATCTCTTTAGTTCAAATTGTGAACAAATTGTTACACTTTGTTCTTGATCAAAAAAATAATTGTCCAATTGAGAGAAATGGTTTGTAGTAGATATATTTACAGATATAAAGAGTAAGTTCTTAATAGCTGAGATTTCAAAGGATATTCCGTGTGTTATATTTTTCCACCCCATTGCAGATAACAGCTACTTTCTATTTTACTACCTTTACATTATTTATGAATTACATTTTACCTCTATTTTGTGAGTTTGAGAAGGAACTTTAAAGTTCCTATTGTAAAGCACATAAAAATCTTTAGTTAATGGGATCATCCATTTGAGTCAAACATCTTTACCTCATATTATAAAGTGGATGATTTATAAAATTAAGCTACTTGTTATAATTAAATTAGTGATATATTTTAAATCCTTTTAAAAATAATTTCAAAACATTTAGAGGGCGTGGTGGGTTTTTGGTTCATTTGTTTTGTTGTGTGGACAGATCATACCATGCTGAAGTTAAGGCTTTCAGTGTCTACATCACCAGAATAGTGTACATTATATTTAGTTGATAGATTTTGATCACTCACATCTCTTTCACCCTCCTCTCTTAGTTTCCAATGACTATCAATACTTTTTGTGACCATTCAGATCTTTTTTTTTTTTTTTTTTTTTTTACCACCTCGCTTTTTAATGATCTATAATGGCAATGTTTGATCATTTATAGGAGGATTCTAATTTCTTTTATATAATATTTTTATTTATTTATTTTATTAAATCATAGCTGTGTACATTAATGCGATCATGGGGCACCATACACTGTTTTTATAGACCCTTTGACATATTTTCATCACACTGGTTAACATTGCCCTCCTGGCATTTTCTTAGTTATTGTGATATTTGCAGGTTATGTCTCTGACAAAGGTATAATTATCAGAATCCACAGAGAACTCAAACCTATAAGCAAGAAAAGAACAAGTGATCCCATCACAGGCTGGGCAAGGGACTTGAAGAGAAACTTCTCTGAAGAAGACAGGCGCCCAACCATATATATCTTTTGTTTAACTCCCACTTATAGTGAGAACAATACCATCTGTTTTTCCATTCCTGAGATCCTTCACTTAGGGTAATTGTCTCCAGTTCCAGCCAAATTGCTGCAAATGACATTATTTCATTCCTTTATTCAGCTGCATAGTACTACTCCTTGGTGTGTGTATGTACATGCGTGTGTATGTGTGTGTGTGCCACATTTCTTCATCTACCCTTCAGTTAATAGGCACTTAGGTTGATTCCGTATCTTTGCTATTGTGAATTGTGGTGCAAATAAAACAATCAGGTGCAGGTGTCTTTTTCTGAATGATTTATTTTCCTTTGGGTAGATACAAAGTAGTAGGATTCCTGGATCAAGTGGTAGATCTAATTAGTTCTTTGAAACATCTATTTACTACTTTACCTAGTGGTTGTGCAAATCCCTTTTTCAAAGTCTTTTTTTTTTTTTTTTTTTTTTTTTTTTATTTTTTGTAATTTTTATTTTGACAGGGGTTATGTTGTTATAACAGTTGTGTTTAGTTTCATTTTTTTTATTATTTTTGTTATTTTAAATTTTTATAGAGTT
>CAUYPK010069328.1:0-21024 GCA_963574355.1 Loris lydekkerianus | reverse complement strand
CTCCGAGTGGCTACAACTGAATACAAACCTGATTTGCAGAAGATTACTGAAAACAAAAGATCCCAGAAATCCCACTGAGATTATCATCCCATCACTCCAACAAGGTAACAAAAAACACCTGACTGAGCATGTTATATTATGTGTTTAATATATTATTGTTAAAATTATATGCTTTTGTGTGAGTGTCTGTCTGTTTTGGCAGGTCACTACGTGGTGTGGTTCTCTGACTCTCACAGTTTAAAATTTTGGCTCTTTGTGTGGAACTTGTTCGCCACCCCTGCTCTAGTGAAAGAGTGGAGGGGAGAGAGACTGAGCTGCAGAGGCCTGCAGGGCTAAAAACACTGTCTCCTTTGAAGTCGGCTGCAAGTCTTTCATTGGCCTCCCACGTTTCCAGGAGGTACTGTCCTTTTCTATTGGTCATTGATCATCTCTTCCTTTTGGTCATTGGTTACCAGGTTATTTCACACCCACAGACTTCTGAGTTCAGCAGGCAAGGTTTTCCATCTGCCGCCCTTGAACTCACTTAGGAAATACAATTGAGAGATGATGGTCTGTGATAAATTCCTATGAGAACTATTTTTTTTTTTTTTTGCCTTAAAATTTTATTTTATTTTATTTTTATTGTTTTTTTTTATTAAATCATAGCTGTGTACATGGGAACTATTATCATCCACCAGGCCACGACCTTGAAAATATTTTAAATAATCTCTTTCTTATTCAAAAGATGACTCAGCTATTCACACTTTCACTTTTTTTTTTTCAATTTCATATTGACCTTATACTCTAATTGAGAAAGATGGAAATAAACAAGTAGAAAGTAAATATTTAATATGCTTTTCTCATGTAAACAAGCCATCAATCCCAGTTGCTGATTTCAGGAATTCAATGTATATTTCCTCATAGATAATAGGAAGACACATTCCTTGTGTTTTGAATTATTTCCCAGTTCACCACAACTGACTCATTTCAGGATTTACCACAAAAATATGAATCAGAGAAACAGATGTGTTTTCACATTTGAATTTCAATAAAAATTAAAAACCTGTGAACAACGAAAGTTGAGCAGATGTTCAAAAGCCAACAAGATTCTAAAACTAAAATTATCTATTTCTTGATTCATACATATACCCATCTCTATTAAGAGGAAAACGTGTGAATCATAATTTAATCATGGCTCTTCTTTTTAGTCTTTAAAATCTTATGGAGGTATCTCATATTTCTAGGATATTAATCTTAATGTCATTTATAATGTACTTACGGAGAAGTGCCCAAGTCATGAATGTATGACTCAGTGAATCTTCATAAAGTGAATAGATCCATGTAACACTCAAATGAAGAAATATAATGTTATCAGCACCTCTTAGATGTTCATCTACCCCCTAGAACCCCTATAGATAATTACAAATTGGGTTTTTACTGCTATAAGTTCAATTTTTTAAATTTATGTAAATGATTATAGAGAAATACACATTTTTTGTGTGTCTAGATGGTTGTTAGCATAAAGCCACACAACCGATATTTTTTCTTCTTGTTTTTCCAGGAACATTTTAAATACATTTTATAATTTTAATAACTTGCCTGAAATGCCTTTGGACACACACACACACACATACATATTCATGTCATAGTGAAAGATGGCAGTTTCTTTCTTTCTTCACACTCATTATATCTTTTCATAATTTTCTTGCTTTCATATACTGACTAGGACCACAAGAACAATAATGAACAGAAGTGGTGCTATGGAACATCCTTGCCTTGCTCCCCATCTTTGGTAAAAATCTTGAAATATTGCAGAATTAAATATTTCTGTCATTCTTTTTAATTCTCCCTATGTTATGTCCAAATTGCTTTTAAATCCTGCACTTGAGTTCTCAGTATTAGTTACTGCATTCGTACACTGATTTTAAATATCTGACGAAATGCTACATCTTGTCATCTCTTTTCTTAAATGCAGATCATATCTATCTGGATAATCCTAATATCATTATCATCTCTGGTTCTTTTTCTATTATCTGTATTTCATAATGATCCTAGTTTGTTGTTTTCTGTTTGTTTGTTTGGACATAATTGTATTAAGTACAGGAACCCTACATGCTCTGTATGGCATAATAATTCTTCTCTGGCAGCCATCAAAATCAGAGATGGCCTTCCTCACTCCAATCAGGGACCGAGCTGACTCGGTCAGCTGGGACCCAGGGTAAGGCTGCAGTGTTCATTACATCTGATCTGTCTCTGATTCACCAACACTTCTCCAGGCTTCTGGAAAAATGTGAGATCTAGTGAAATTCAATTTATTTTTGTCTTCCAAGTACCACAAAACTCCCTGGAGTTCTGATTGGTTTGTTAGTCAATTTCTTCTTGGCTTCTTATTCTCTAATTTTTCGCTGCTGATAAATTGGAAAATTCCTTGAAGAAAAAACTTGGGTGGGATATTTGGCTCAATTTCTGGCATCTCCCTTTTCTCCAGGATCATGACCCCTCAAGGGCTGGTACTTTTGCCTCCACTTGCTATATTTTTGTTTCATCTCTGTAAGAAAGTTTGCATATCTTTTTCTTCTCATAGCCAGTCCTCTATTAGGCTTCTTACTCTTTATCCACACAAGGTAAAAATCAGCAAATGGCCTCAGGGGTAAGCACTGCACAAAATATCAGGCCCCCACTCAAATTAGTTTCTGTTCTCCAGGTGATTTGTCTCTACAAACCCTGGCTCCTACAATTGCATTCTAATTCCTTCAAATGAGACTTTTCCCCCGGTATTTTATCTAGCTTCTCTTGTTGTCTTTGGCTGTAGCATTACTCTACTAAAACTACTTCATCAGAGTGAGAAACAGAATCACATATTGATTTTGAATGTGTTTATAGTAGATTTTGTTACGCAAAATCTTACATTGAATTACAAATGAATTATAGACAAACATTTTCTCATCACAGAAGATTTTGAAAATGGAAAACATTAATTTGGGTAACTATTTTTATCACTACTGAATTACTTGCTCGAGGTTAATTGATTCCTATAATTGTGAACAGAGGTCTAAAAAAAAAAATCTATTCTCAAGATCATGTGACATTTCTGTTATAATTTGTCCCAGAAAATGGCTCCAAATACTTAGTGAATAATACACAGTATGCTAACTGAGATTATCACTCAAATTTTAATGATTTAACAAATATATATATATATATATACTGAATAAATTTGAAAATAAAAAGAAAATAAAAGTAATGCATGTGTCTATGATGTAAAAATCAATCACTTTAATATTTTTGGCCTATTAATTTCTGTTGTCTTTTGAAGAGATTATTACACAATATGAAAAATGAAATCTAGGAATTGTTTTGAGTCCTGCTTATTTTCCCTATTATACCATAAACCCTGCCCAGGTTTTTCAATACACTTTCAAAAGTTTTTTGCTTTGTCTTATTGTAGTGTGGCTCACTATTTCATTTAATCATTTGATCTTCTTGTTAGATACTTAGTTTATTTTCCTTTTTTATACTATTCAGAGTTAAATTTCAAAGACTATCTTTAGATTTAAAAATATTTCCATTTTTAATATACGCTGAGGTATATTCTTTGAAATAAAACTATTGGGTCAAGGACAGTAGATTCTTAAGACTCTTTAATTCACATTGGCAATCCTTAAACACCAAGTGTCATAAAAAAATCTTCCAAATTATATGTTAAAAAGTTTAAATTTACCAATGCAATGTGGATGTATACATTTTTAATTATTTCTTCCCTTTGGGTAAGTTATTTGTTAAAGACCTTTGACCATTCTTTCATGTAATTTGTACTTTTCATACAATTTTAGGCTTTGTCATATTAAGAATTGTTTCTTCCTCCTGAAATATGGTAAGAGAAAATAATTATACCTAGTGGCTCTCTAAAGGGACCACCAATTACTCTTAACAGACTTTCATTAATAGAGAAACTTAGTGGAGAGGTAGAATATATGAGATGTTGGTGCACACAACAAAAGGCATGTTATCCTCAAAATGGTGCGCAGAAGGCACAGGACGGCGGACACGGACAGTGGAGAGTGAAAGGCAATGGATACACATTGATCTGATGGCTAGATGTGGAAAATATGCAGCAACCCTGTTCCCTCCTCAGAGCTCCCACTCACTGACATCAATCACAATTCACTGCTTTCATCAGGCAGAGAACAGCATTCCTATGCTTCAACAGCAGCAAAATCAGAGGCTGCTTCTGGAGTTAGGTGGATGAGTTCAGTTGGACAACAACATATAAACACTAACACCCAAAGCTAAACTTTAGGCTTTTCCCCAACTTAATTTTTAAAAAATGAAAATAAATCATCCCAGAGAACAAAACATGAGAACAAAACATGAGAAACGCTTCATTCACAAAATACATTTACCGAAACTCAATGCCATTATACACGTGTCCCTCCCTCCTGCATGTGGCCCTGGCAGGGCGTGAATGTTGAGGGGGCTGTGCCACTGCCACCCCGGAGATGCTCACATAGTCCTGCCTATGTCCCGGGCTCACTCAACCTGGCTGCTACCGGGCTCCAACTAAATGTGGTTTTTACAAAGATCCAGGAAAATAGTACATCAAGGTTTATTATATTTAATTTCCCTAAATGAAAGAAATACAACAGGAGTCTCCTACCTTTTTGGTACCAGGGACTGGTTTCATGAAAGACAATTTTTCCACAGAATGAAGGTGGGAAGGATGGTTTTGGGACAATTCATATGCATTTTCTCTCCACCTCAGATCCTTAGGCATTAGAGTCTCATAAGGAGCATGCAAGCTGGATCCCTCCTATCTGCAGTTTACAGTAAGGTTTGTACTCCTAAGAGAATCTACTGACTCTGCTTCTCTGACGGGAGGCAGAGCTCAGGCAGTGATGCAAGGATAGGAGTGGCTGTAAATACAGATGGAGCTTCCCTTCCTCACCTGACACTCACCTCCTGCTGTGCAGCCCTGTTCCTAACAGGCCACTGATCTTGGTGGCCTGCAACCCTACAGTTAGGGACTGCAGTGATAGGGGATGCTAGTTGCCTGTACAATGCAATCATCCCCTTATTGCTTAGGGACAAAGCTTTTGTTTTACAACATGCCCAATTAAACAGCTCTATTCCAAGTAAGCATGGCTAGAGTGCCGTGTGATGTGATGTAAGTCAATGAGATAAAGTACAAGGAGGAAAAAGTGGAATCTGCTGAGTAGGCCTGAAAAGGCTAGTTTAGAGAAATTAAGGTCTTTACTTACAGGACAAGTGGCTTTCCACCCCCCCCCACCCCCCCCTTAGCACTTCCTGAGGTATCCTCGGAGCATAAGGACAAGAGTGGTCTCTCACTCTACAAACCACAGAACCAAAGCAAGCCCTCGATGGCACGTCGATGGCACCTGCTGGAGCTGTCACACCAGCCCTCAACAGCCTATCCCTAGACATCTGCAAAATGAGAGCTCCCTCCAAATTTGCTTAAGCTGCTGTTGGATTGGGAGGAGGTGAGTCTGTTAATCAGAGGCGAAAGTTATTCCTGACAGATGCAATTCTCATGGCGCTCACTTGACTGCCGTATCTCCGCCCTCCTCTGCTGCCTCTCTATTTGATTACATTCTCACTCTCTCTGAAATGCTTCTATCTGCAACTCACTAAATATTCTCTCCCAGAATCTAGCACTTAAGACAGTACATGATTTAGAAATCCTCCTTATTTATACAGTCTGATATCTTCATCAGGTGTTTTGCGTTATCTAATTTGCTCCTTTATTTGTCAATTGCTTATTTACATAAATGAGTAAATATTAGTCATCTAAAAACAGTTACTGGGTTATTATCAAACAAAATTAAAAGCATGATTAGATATTGTACATTTTGTACAAAATGATTACATGTGCACTTGGTTACCAAATACAAATTTATGTATAAAGGTGACTCTGATTTCCAAGTATTCACTGAGTCCCTAAAAAAGAAATTTGAATCTTCATTTGGTAGACTGTTTAGATTCTATTTCAATGTGAATTTGGTGAATTACATTTTTCTTGCTGTAGTCTTATTGTAGGTATAGTCAGAAGTCTGCAGGTAGCCTACTTAATATCTTTGATGCTGTATCAGTATCTATATGTCACAATCATTTGCCATTACCATTACTGGAGTAGATCTTAGGTGCTACTCCTAATATTGATCTCCTTGCTGTCCTATCCATGAATACCATTCAGCTCTAAAGGAATAAAAACAAGTTTCACCATCTCCCTCTAGTTTACACATGGAACTCCACTGGTTTGTATCCTAGTGAGGAAGAAACTAACCCAAATACCTGCAGCAACCAAGCCCATAAATCAAGTTAGTGAAGGTGCAGAATAAACATACTGCTCTCCTGTAGACTGTACTAAGCAGGTGTGGGGACAACTGGCAGCTGCCACTGAGGTTCAGGCAAGGGAGCAACAGGGAGTATTAGGGCTGGAGGACCAAGCACATGTCCTTCAAAGAGACCAGCCACTACTCAGGTGACAGGGGTGGAATCAGGGACAGTCAGGGATATTGGTCAGTGTTGCCAAACCTCCTACTCCCCCAAGTGTTCCTAGAAATCTAGATGTTAGTCCTAAATTAGAAATGGAGCTAAAATTGTGTGGGTCAGTCTGGAGGACCACCAGTTTACACCCTCGGGGAGAGGAGTGAGACCTTGGTATTTTTTAACAAGTTGTAGCACTTCACATTGCAAACCCAGAAGTCTGGAACAGGTGAGTCCAGGGTGGGAGCCCAGAACAACTTAGATATAGGAGCTCAGGTGAGGGAATAGAGGCCTGAAGAGATTAAGCGACTCTCTCATTCCATACAGAGGATCTAACTGAGTCTCATGGCTCCCTTTCACCCTGTGCCAGGAATTTGAGAGATTGAAAGTAGCTCAAACTCACTGGTAACAGAAGATCACAGGTGAGAACATGAAGACATAGACTTTATCGTCCACTAAACATGCTCCATGACCATGTCGGACTTTGTTCCAACAAAGTAATGAATGGAAGGAAAGTTAGGAAGGAGAAATAATGTTCTTCATACCTGAGGTATTTGTCTCAGAATTTAGAAAAAATACCACAATGGTATAACAGACATTAGAAAAACATGGAGCTACTTTAGAAAGCAGCTATTTTATTAAATAACTCTTCATTATGAGGACAAGGTAGAAATAAACAGAAATATACAGAGGAATATGAAGAAATATATGCATCTATTTCAAATCATTCGGAAACTGGAAGATCATTATAAAGCTAATGCATTTATTCAGTAATCACCATTTTACACCTACCATGTCCCAAGGCAGACACTCATCCTTCCTCTCTTGCACACATTTACACGTAGCTGCTAATCTGGGTCAGACAGGACAGAACTCAAAAGGGTAAGATATTGCTGGTTTCTGTCGGTGGCAAGTTTACAGAAGAAAGAATCACACATGAAACAACTAAGAAATGATAACACTCAGAAAACAGGAATAAGAAAACACGACCCGCAAAAAGAAACATGAAGTTATGTGGTGCAGATTTCACAACCTGTAGTCTTAAACATACAATACGAAAAGTACTTTGTGGCAAAATTTCACCAATTCTAAATAAACTAAGCCATGAGGAATTTTTTCATTCACTTAATCAGTTATCCGTCACCTATCGAGGCACCAGAGTACTAAATGTGCCACATGCTGCTCCAGGGCTGAAGACCACAGAGGGAAATAGTGAAAGTGCGCTCCTCTGTATCCCTGTTCTAAAGGGCGAAAAGACTTCCAGAAGTAAACAGGACATTGTTCCAGGTACTAAACATTGCTGCAGAAAAGTATATAGCAAAGTAAGGGATAAACGGACAGAGGGATCGGCGTGATCTAAATGAGTGGTTTGGTACCTTATATTGCGTTCCTAATACGAACATGTTTTCTACCAAATAGACTCCCCATTGTTTTCATTAAATTTAATTTGAGGAAATTTGCATTTGAGTAAATCAAATGCTACCACGAATAATTGATTTTAGATATTTCTTTCAATTATAACAAACAAGTAATAAGTTTAATCCTTAGATTTAGAACGCTTTATTCTCTGAGGCAAGAATTTTCTCAAAAGCAATAAAGCACATTGATGTTCATGGAGTTGTTGTCTTCCTGAAAGCTGATTCAAAAATTAGCATGTGAAGTTCCTCCTTGTAAGTATAATCATTTTCACTTGTGACTATGGGCAGAGAAGATTATAAGTTGTCAGGAATTTCCAGAGCTTCTGTCCATGACAGAATGATGGGTCCACATGCTGTATTTAAAACTCAGCTGAATGGATAAAAATAGTATTTAACTTTCATAGTCATTACGAGCTGAGGCAATTTATTGAACCCTTCAATCAGTAGAAGAAACAAAAGACAGGAAATGGGCGAGTGACTCAGTCCCTCCCCGTGTGTTGTCTGCATAGCACTATTCTGATAATTGGATGATCTGAAGTTTAAACAAAATTGCGGTAACACATTTTAGAGTGGGGACAACTGCAAAATATTTCAAAAACAAAAACAAAATGCTCTAAAATGCTGAAAGAATCTAATGAAACACATCTTGTAATTAGAGACAACCAAGATGTACATGCCGCATAAGAATGCATGCCTGCCCTACTGAACTATACAGAAAAGAAAAGGGGCGAGAGGCCTCCTTATAGCTAGAAATCAAAACCGAAGATTTACATCTATTCGATTTGTTTTAAAATAAATCTCGTCAGTGAATATTTAACTCCTTTTTGTGTATCTTTGAAAGGATAGCAATTGCAGGAGTATCTGTGGGTTGTAACTTAAATAATGGACTTGATCACATTTCCCAGGGAATAACGTGGAGATGACTCACACAACTCCACATGACAATGGAATATGTGGACCGTTGCTTCTTGTGCACATTTTCCAGAACCTTCAAATATTACTTTTTCACACAATTTTGTAGTATGAATTTTAGAAGAACAGAAAAGAATGCTGGCCACGAGTAGGAAATACGGTACAGAAAATCTGTGAGATGTCTAACAGATTTTCCAAAGTTTTTCCTTTCAATTTCTAAGATGTTTAATTGGAACACTTTAAATCCTGTTTTCTCGATGTAAATAGCTATTTTAGGTCTTAGCTTCAAGAAAGAAGGCTTCGTGTTTAGATGTGAGCTCCCAGCAGTGGGTTCTCAGTGGGAGACAGGGCTGGGGACTTGAGATAGAAAATCATGCCCTGAAAACCAGATTGTCTGCTTGCATATAACACTGCTTTCACTCCCTTTCCTTTGTTTAGTCTGTTAGTTATTTGTTTGATGTTTCAAGAAATTAATAATAAATACAGTCAAGTAAAACATGTAACATCACAATTGTTCATTACTGAAAGCAAAAATTCCTTTTTACTCAAAACAAAATACTGGGTGGTGCCTGTGGTTCACTGGGTAGGGCGCTGGCCCCATATACCAAAGGTGGCTGGTTCAACCCTAGCCAAACTGCAACAAAACAAAATACTGAGTGATTTTTATTTCTGCTTCACTTTTGCATTTGACAATAATGATTTCAAAAAATAGCTGTTTTTTTGAGAAAAAAGATAGACAAATTCTGAAAGCCTAATACAGGGCAGCCATGAACTTCCTAGCCACCCTGTATATGCCAAGTAGTGAGCTAGTTCATTTAATCCTCAGATTACACTCAGGGGTGACAAAGTACGCTCTTCCCCTTGAACTTCAAACTGTCTCTTAAAGGCTGCAGCAATTTGTAATGTATGCACTAGGTAGCAATTACAGACACAATGCTCTTGCTTTTATATGGAATTAAATTATGTTTCATTCTTACCAAAGAGTCTATAAAATAATGCCACTGATTTTCTTTGAAGAAAAAGAACTAAGCTTTCAAAGTATGAGAAGTATACTTCCATCAGAACTTCTCAAAACACTCTGAAATTGTACATAATGACACATAAAGTCTTATTTAATTTTTTTTTTTTTACTATAGATGTTTCTTTTCTTCTACCCTTACACTAATATTTGGTTAGATATTTTACAATGTGCTAGAAACATTCAAGTAAGTTATTTTTTAGGAATTTCTTCTTCATAATAATTAAACAGGTTGAGGCAAGTGGGGATTTCTTTTTGTTACAGACCTAAGCTTTACTGCACAAAATCTACACAACTCAGTCACGAGCTGTTACATGATGTGAGATGAACTTAAATGTCAGTAGTACTGGTCAGTGTGAAAGGGCACTACTGATTCCTGAAAAACTTATTTCACTATAGCCAAGTATGTGTTTTCTGTGTAAACCAAGGGTAAAAGTGATATTTGTTATACAGTGATGAGAGTATTTCTGCCTGGATAAAAATAATTGATGGTCTTAAAACTATTGTTCCAATCATTTTTACTTTTCTGTGCCCATTACTGATTTAATTTCAAAGAAAATGCACGCGCATATACGTTTCAAAGTGAATGCATGGTGACACACGTACATATCTTTATATGTGTATACAACAAATATTTAATTGATTTGGTTTTAAATTATTTTATTTGAAAATATCATCACCCCTAAGCCACTGAAAGTGCCTACATATAGTGAAAATACAGGTTTAGCAAATTCCATTCTGTATCACTTGAATGTGTCTTCCCATTTCGTAATTTCTGGTGAGAAGCACGTAAAATCTTAAAGACTGAGAAAAATAAATTGTAATGATTAATACCCATGGCGTTTTCTAGACTTAGTAGATTTGAACCTCAGACTCAGTGAAGAGTTAATTTCAGAATTAAGTTGAGTGATTATTTGATATATCATATATAAACAAGCCCTTTATAAAATATGTTTGACATGATGAGCTAGAAGAAATTTTATACAATCAGTGGACTGAATCTTTGGCATCTACACAAATACAATGACATGATCTTTTCAGAAGAAGATACAGCAATATCTAGACTAGAAGTCTCAGAGATGCTGGAATACACCGCAGCCTTAAAAATCATTACACTCAGCTACGGACAAGGAGAATAATTACCTTCAATTGCCTCTCCTTTCCACCTCTAAGAAAGAACAAATTGAAGCAATTTGTAAATAATTCAGTGCATTTAAAAATATGCTACTAACCTAGGACTAACTCAGTGTTTCTTTTCCAAAGAAAGTCAATAAAAAGGCTCCAATTTAAATTTTAAAGAGTTCCATTTTATACATGTAAAACATACTGAGGCTAATATATTTATAAGCCTATAAGCTATAAATGTTTGAATAAACTTCTAATCAATTATGGAGATGTCATATTTATCAAGAGTGCTAGTTCCTCCATTCAGCTCTTGATTAAACGACATTTCTTCAGTTTCAGATGCAGCTTGAAAATGAATAATATGTCTACTTTTATTGTAGCTCTGATTTAGTCTTGTTTTTTTTTTTTTTTTTTACTAAATCATAGCTCATAGCTGTGTACATTAATGTGGTCATGGGGCACCATACACTTGTTTCATAGACTGTTTAACACATATAATGGAAATGTTTTTGGTTAAAATGACATACAATGTCCCAGATTCCTTTTATTGCTCTATTAACATCACAGGGTGAAAATGACATAATAGTTTAAAAATACTCAATATCACATAAATTCCTTCCAAAAAATGTCCAAAGGTCTACTACTTATTAAAAACCATATTAAAAAAAAAAAAGAAAATGAATAATACGAAGAGATAAATTAAGAGAACTTTCCATTAAAGAGATATATGTTTGATGATTAAAGGAGCAGGTGACTCTAGGATCCTTGCCACTGGCTAATGAGAAAGTAGCATTTCTCCCTGAAAAGAAAAGTCTGCAGTATGTCAATGTTGCCCAAATCATGTTTCTAGATTTAATTACTTTTCTGTTTTGAATTGCTGTTGGGAATCTCTTGACTAATATTAGGACAAGCTGAATAAGAGAACATATTCTGAAATTTAAAATTTATTCTGAAAGAATAAAATAGAAGAAAAAATAAAATAGAAGGAAAAGAATCAAAATAGGGTCTTGGACTCATTAACAAGACCATTCTTGTCACTGAGTGAACTGTTAATGAATAATCAAATTCTATACACTCCATATTTTCTAATAGTTAACTGGAAGATAAATCATTTAAAACAGAAATAGCTTCAGTTTTTTTGTGTCGATGGTTAGATTAATAGGAATAATTGTTTCTCCTCAGTTTTTCAGGTACTGTTCTAGTTGAATTATGATAAAATTAAGATGTGATGAACAGTGAAAGCATTTTACAGTCTGGATTTTGTTTTATTCCCTATGAGAATAAAAAATCAACACAGGGACTTGGAGTTGAGGATGACTAATTATCACCATCTTTATTCACGTAAAATGACTTCCTCCTGAAGGTTCAGGCTTACATTTGTTACTGAAGCTAACTAAAATACTATATTCACAAAGAGCTATGCATTTAGTTTTCTCTACCTGAATGCATTCGGATTAAGGGATATGTCTTCTGTCTTCACCCTGGGGAGTAGCAAAGTATATATACAGCAGCACTAACTGAGAAATGGTCACAATTTAGATTTACCTAACCTTACTAGTAAACAACACAATTATACTTTCTTTAATATAGCACCGAGACCGACTTCTTTTTACTTCAGACATTTGCATATGATAAAATGCAAGAGTTTATCTCAGAGATAATATTCTTATTCATTCTATAGAAATAGATATTATTTTGGTTCTTTTATTTGGTTTACTTATCCCTATATAAAACCTGTGTTTTGTTTTCTATTGTGTGAGATCTTTCTTTGTGTGGGAAGGGCAGGGGTGAAAACAGCTCAGTGACTAAATAATTTGCTCCATAGGATATTCTGTGCCACAAAAACTTGAGGAACTCCTATTTTCAGATACAGCAAGGATAATTTAGGCATCCAAAATTATTTTTCAAAATGTTTGTATGAATGATATGAAACTTCCCAGATAATTGTACATTCTTATTTTCTTTTGACTACATAATATACAACTTAACATGTTCCCTGTATGGCTGTTACAGTTAAGACATGCCCAGAAGCTAAAAGGAAAACATTAAAATTAAAATTGAGCATCTTTGTCTCTATATAAAGGTAATTATTTAAAAGGAGCCCAACGTTAGATATGCGCAGACACACACGTAAACACACACATCTCTGTCTTATGTTCAAAGGATGCACATGCTTCTCTTTTAGTTCATTAGGGTCCCAGGTCAAACACCCGGTCCCTTTTCTGCTCATCCCATCTGGCTCTCTTCCTCCTGCAAATATCATCCCTGTTTCCTGCAAAAAGTCACACTTAAAACCCTATGATATTACATTTGACTTCATTGTAAGCCTCCTAAGTACAAACCTTGGATGTCAAGGCCTTTACCATATCTCCTATGAAGTTTTCATTTATTGTCTCCTTAACAACCAAAATGTCAATGACCAGGCATTCCCCCTATTGGATTCTCATCTTCCACTTTCAAACATCAAAATCTTAGTCCAGATACTCCAAGAAACCTAATTAAATTGTATTCAGAGTTTTTCAAAATAAAGATTTTTTTAACTGGAAGTTTTTTCTTTGAGTCATTAAAAATATATTCAATTAAATGTGAATGGAAAAACCAATGATGAATAAGGAGATTCTGCTAATATATATGGTTGCATGAATTCTGCCCATTGCTTAAGATATTGCGGTTAAAAGGTTCTATCCTTATACATATTATTATTTATTTGTATGTCACCGTTTTATGACTTACTATATAATGGTGCAGGTGAAAGAAATCAAATCTCTTAACAGAATGTGTATAGATAATTCTCTGTAAAACATACTTCCTCTCCTATAATTTGAAAAAAATCTAACCATTAAGATTCTTAGGATAACTAATATACATAGTTAGTCTAGTTCATTACTTGGACTCAAGTGGATGTATGGAGTATTTGCCAATTTTCTTTATATTTTGCTATAATAACACCAGCGTCTCAGGGTTACTGCTCTGTGTTCCTTGTTCAGGTTACAGGTGGCCTGCAACTCTTCTCCATGAATCTTTCTCATCCTGACTGAAGAAACAGTTTCCACCTGTGCCATGTCATTCTCAACAGAAGAGAAAATGTAAGAGAGTTAGAGAGCCACAGGAGGGCTCTGAGAGCTTCTACTCAGAATTGTCATACTCACTTCCAAATGGGAGTTATTGGCCAAGACAACTCACAGAAATCCCCTTGTTATCAGGGTAAAATCCTCCATTCCTCCCTCTACCCAACACAACAATCTAAATCACATGGTAACAAGCACGAATGAAAGAACTGGGCACAGTAATAAAATCTACCACACCACTCCGCCCATTTCAATACATCAACAAGGTGGTTTAATAACATCCTTCTGATGCCAGGTCATTTAGAAGATTCAAAACAACAATATGCGAACCCTCCTTGACCTAGTTCATCATTTCAAGATTACTTCTCCTCAAGACAAGTAGATATGAAAATAGTCATTTTTGGCCAAAAGTGGGCATAGTCATTATGAGGGTGCCTAAACATCAACTTGAAATAACACGGACAATAGTGATATCAAAGTGGAGGATCCAGCAGGTGACCTCATCATACTATGTTATTCCTATGTGCTTAGAAATGCAACTCGTGAAATCTACCTTTCTTCTCAGCTCTTCAACCACTGCCCAGAAAGACCATTATCCATCAGACTCAGGGGCTCCTCCACCAGCAGAGTCAGCATCACCTGTAACCTTGTCATAAATGAGAATTCTCAGACTCTGCTCCAGTGCAGGAAATCTGACACTCCAGGTGACTGGGATGCACATTAGGGGCCGAGAACCACTGCACTGGCCCTGATAGCAATTATCAAATGAAAACGATGTCCCAGGTGAAATTAAACTGAAAGCTGAACTTAGTCTGTGAAGCAGGTCTCTCATCTGAAGTGAAGTTTTGGGGAACAGCATTCTTATTTCCAAATTTGAAAACCTGACAGTCTCTTTCAGGGAAAACTCAAGTAAAAAAAGAAAATGTAAGTGCTATAAATAAATGGATATTGTGGTAGACATGTATCAGTAATTTATTCGTTTTTATTGTTGAGTAGTATTCCATTTCATGACTATCACTGTTTTTTACCAATAAGTATGTTTTGCTGACATCTATCTTGGCTTATCAGCTACGTAGCACTATTGGGTCATAGAGGAGGTATATACATTTTCTTTTAAAGAAGATGTTCTATTTTGTATTCCAAACAGCAAGGCAGGAGAATTCCAGGCTTCACAGCCTTGCCAACATGTGGCATTTTTAGTTTCCTTAACTTTCTCCATTCTAGAAGTCATGCAGGCTAAGCTCATTGGATTTTAATTATATTTTTCTGATAATGATACTAAGCACCTTTCCAGTGGTTACAGAGCAAGCATATGTCTTCTTTAATGATATCTGATCCAATCCTTTTCCCATGAGGTTGGGTTATCTTTTTATTATTGAGTAATGATAATATAGGAACAAATTATTGTCAGATATATGTACTCAGAATATTTTAGTTCATGTGTGACTGTCTTTATCATTTTATTAATGTTCTTTAGGGAAGGTATTCATTCTTTTCCGGATCTTTATTCCATGTTCCAGACCATTTGTTGAAAGGTTTCTATTCCTCACTTGTTTGCCTTAATAAGTAGCTATAGCTGTGAACATCCTCTTAATTTTCATTATTTATATACCTTTGTGAAAACATCTTTTTATGTTCTCTGTAGCTATAAGACAGTGGAGCAAAATTTTTGTGACACACCAAAATACGTTCCTGGCATTTTGCAATAACCTCTCTTACACACAAAAGAGTTCTTTAATTAGCAAATTTAGGCAAAAACATGATTTCACTTCCTGTAATTAGTTACTTTGACAATTTTTAGTGCTCCTTTGCAATATTTCAACATGATCTATGAGAGTGGGACATGCCCAGGAAGTGTGTTTACACCTCTCTTCTGTAGTTCTCTGTGTGGGTGTCTGAAAATGTATCTAAAAAACCCTCAACAAGTGGTTTTCCTCCTCACTTAAAGACCTGTAAAATACAGAAGTAACATCTACATGTTATTTTCATGTTACCAGAAAAAAAAATTGGGAAAATCTGTGTCACCTTTTCTTTTCTTTTCATTTCATTTGTAAAGAAACTGCAACTCCATATGAAATCAAATAAATTGGCCTCAAAGTGAAGTTGAGTACTAATGGGTAACCCTAACAAGTTAATTAAGGATTTCTTGTGATATTAACTGATTATAAGATAGAACATTTTTAATCATTCACAAGCAAGTGTGATTTCATGAAACACTAACTGTGAGGTGCTTCATGGGGTAAAAAAGTTGTGGGATCAACTAATCTTAGGAGATATTGAATAGAACCGAGTTAAAAGGGTTCCTGGCTTCAGGATGTTTCAAAGCCTTTAACAATAGCGTGATCAGCACATGTCTTATCAGCTGGAGTAGCCGGCTAACTACCGAACCATCAGAACAACCTGAATTCAAGAAAATATATAATTTTATATATATAATATATAATTCAGAAAAACTTCTGGAACTATTTTAGCAGAAATACTAAAAGAGGATTTTTTTTCCTTTATTGATTGCAAAGAAAAGGGAAAATATGGCTTCAATTAAACAACAAGGAGAAAGGGAGAGCCGACCAAAGGAGAAGATGAGAAAGAAAGACCGTGAGAAAGTGAACGCACGCCTGGAAAATTAGCTTCTCCACTGGAAACAGTCAAGGTCAGCAGTTACAAGGGGAAATCCAACCTGTAATATGGACTCGACAAGTATTCCTAAAAATGAAGAGGAAATGAACAAAGGCAAAATCACTGGAAGCTGAATTCTATCCAATCTAAGAATTAGGTATGTGTCTTCTCTAGGAAGAATCGAGCACAACAGTACTAGATATGATGACAAAGAAATCACTGAAATGAACATTTAGGTCTACCTAAAGGTAGACCTCTACTTTAAGCTGAAACAACTTACATGTTCTACGGAACCATCAATTAAAAGAGATTCACCTAATGACAGAATTTAAATATACAGGTGGAAATAATAAATAAATGTATATATGTATATGTATATATATGTAAATAAATGTAAATCACATACAAAGAATCAGATTTATTAAATGCAGGAAGAGAATGGAGCATTTAAAGATAAAATATTGTCATTCAAATTCCTGGTTCCCAGTGGTATACTGATGTTCATTTTGGGGGCAATAGGAAAAAATACCAGATATTCCAGGTTTGGGAAAATAAATTGTCCAAATGACATTTTTTTAAAAATGTCCTAAACGCTTGCCAGAAAAATCTAAGTAAAAGGTTTCAAAATATGGAAAACGTGGAAAATGGGACTGGTTATAGGACCGCAACCAATTGCAACCAATACTTATCGTGGTGGGACTTGAAAAATATTATAATATGGTTGCACAACTCAATGGAAATGTCAAAATTAATGCTTGAAGCAGAAACACAATACAATAGTCAAAATTTAATTCATCTGGTTCTAAAAGACAAAAGTTACACTAGTAATTTCCAGTACACGAAGATGAGAGAAAAACAGAGATGCTAAATCTTTTATTTTAAATAGAAGAAGAATAGCTGACATCATTTAATTTGAAACTTTGATATCTACAAAATAAATACTGCCAATGTTTTTAGAATAATATAAGGTAACTATTAGGAGAAATGAAAGGCTAGGGTTGAAGATTAAAACATATAAAATACATTTTATACATGAATCCAAAGAAAACACAAAAATAAAAAGTAAGATAAAATAAATCAGCAGGAATAAAATCAAGTATATCAGTTATGATAATAAACTCCAAGAAATTTAATCTTCCCCCTCTTACAGCAAAGATTCATAGATTAGGTAAAAAAGTAAACAAAAGCATAAATCAAAGTGTAATGCTCACAAGTGACAAATCTGATTCAAAAGAAGGAAGAAGAATAAAGGTGAGCTTTGACAAAGATTTATCAAGCACATGGTTAAAGCACACAGTTGTATAAATTTCAGAACCAGGAGAATTTAACTCGAAACAATAGGGTCATATAGTTTTGTTTCTCTCTAATTTAAATGTTGGTGAATATGTAAATTATATTCATGATTTTTTTTTTTTTTTTGCTAGTATCATGGATTATCAATATTTATGACATAAAAGCTGTTAGAAACAAGATGAGAAACTGATTATTGTTATGGGAAGACTCAGTACCTTTCTTTTCACCTTTGATAGATTAAATGTAAACATATAGAATCACAGCAGAATAATTTATAGAAAAATGTATTAAGTATTTCAACTTTGCCCCCATTCTCATCAACTGTATTTAAACTACCGGCATAACATTTATCACTATTGGTTACATACATCTTACACTGGATCACATAAAAAGCACTGAAACCGGGCGGCACCTGTGGCTCAGAGGGGTAGGGCACCGGCCCCATATGTCGGAGGTGATGGGTTCAAACCCAGCCCCGGCCAAAAACTGCAAAAAAAAAAAAAAAAGCACTGAGAATTGAGAAAATGAAAAGACAAGGAGAATAGATTTGCAAAGACATACACGTCTGATAAAACACTATTATTTAATATATAAAAAGAACTCTCAAAACAAAATGATGAAAGAGAAAGAAGAAAAAATGGACCAAAGACCTTAACAGACAACTCACCAAAAATTTAAATACAGATTGCAAATACGCATACATATAAAAAAGATGTTCCAGGTTCCTTGTCATTGGAGCAATGCAAATTGATGCAGTGAGACACCAACAAACACCTATTAGAATGGGCCAAATCCAGAACGCTGACCATACCCAATGCTGGCAGGATGTGGAGCAGCAGGAACCCATTCTTTGCTGATGGGAATGCAAAATGGGACAGCCACTTTGGAAGATACCACGCAGCCCAGCAGTGTGTTGCAAAGCAAAACACACTCTTACCGTGTGATCTAGCAATCACACTCCTTGGTATGCACCCAAAAGAGCTGGAAACTTAACTTTCACACAAAAACCAGCACATGGATGTTTACAGCAGCTATGTTCACAATTGCCAAATATGGAAGCCACCAAGATGACCTTCAGTAAGTGAGTGTACAGATAACTGTGGTACATCCAGACAACCGAATAGTATTTAGTGCTAAAAAGAAATGAGGTATCAAGCCATGAAAACAGCAAAAACTTAAATGCATTATTACTAAGTACAAAAAGCCAATCTGAAAAGGCCACATATGAGATTATTCCAGCTATTTGACATGTAAAAGGCAAAACCCTGGAGATAGTAGAAAGATCAGCGGTGGTCAGAGGTTTGTGGGAACGAGGGAGCAATCATTGAGCACAGGGGGTTTTAGGGTAGTGAAACTGCTCCATATGATACTAGAATCGTGGGGACAGGTCCTTATACATTTTTCCAAACCCGTAGACTATATAACACCAAGAGTGAACCCTACTGTAAACTGTGAACTTTGGGACATCATGATGTGTCAATGTACCAGGTTGGACAATGAAATTCACAAACTCAGGAAAAATGCTACATACCTTATTGTTAAATATCAGCACAGTCATCTTTGAAGTATACTCTGGGGAAGCTATGTACTGAAACCAGCACCTAGTCCACCATTCAAAGCAATTCTACACCTTTTTTTTCTGGAATGACCATCAGAGCTCCTGTCACATGAGTTTGGAAAATGAAATTTGAGAACACATCCTGGAAAAAGTGCTACATACCCCGTTGTTGCATGTCACCACTGTCACCTTTGAAGTCCTCTCCTTGGCCAACTTGTGGCCACAGTAATATTCATCAATGAGGTACTTACCACTTTCTCTAGATGAGTTCATGAACTTAATTGTCAGATGCGTTCGATGACAGCGCAGATGGCCGTTCTAGGAAAAGGAGTTGCAAACTTGCTTTGAAGGGTGAGCTGGACCCTGGTATCAATGTGTAGCTTCACAAAGGGAGTCCCTTGAAGGTGACCAAAGTGATACTCAGCAAAGACATGTAGCCATTTTTCCAGGATGAGTTCTAGAACTTCATTGTCCAGCCCTTGCTGGTTCATGAATCACAACAAATGGACCAGGCTGGAAGGGGATGTTGACCACAGGGCAGGTTATACATGTGTGAGAACAGAAGATGTATGTATTTTCCGTTCTATATTTCTGTGAACTTAAAACTGCTCTAAAAATACTTTTACAAAAAGCATTGAAATATTCTAATACATGATTTCTGCAACCTATATTTCCTGAATATAATACTATAAAGTTTAAGATAAATGTCAAAAAGCATGGCCATTTGGAATTCTTCTATGCCATAAGCTCCCGGCTGGTGAAAAAAGCCCTTCCTCTCATTAAAAAAAAAAAAAAAAAAAAAAAAAAGATAAATGTCAGAAAGTGTTAAATGAAAGAGGAATCCTACAAGCAGACTATGCTTTGAGAAGCAGTGGAAAAGAAAGTAAAACATAAAATCTGTCACAGAGATCAGTGCAACATTTAATACTCACTTAATTCTAACGAATGTTTATGTCTATATTTGCAGCCAAGATAAAGACAATTCCAAGAGGCAAAGTGACCTATGATGCAGAGTCACACAGACTGTAAGGCCTGAACCAAGACTTCACCCCAGAGCTTCTGGCCTCTGTTCCAGGGCTATTTTCACACTATCCCATCATCTCTCTATTGAATAAACTAAAAGCAGAATTAGAAAACATTGAATTAGCCAATCACCTTCACTCTAAAACTTATTTTTTCCACATTGTAATGTTTCTGAAATCAGAATAAATCTTTAAATTATTATTTAAAGATGAATTCGTATTTTCTGAGACTAAACAAATTAACATCAATAGACTATATGCTAGTATAATTAAAATTAAAGAGATTTTGGTTCATCAAAAAAGTATCTATGTATTAAATTTTCTCCTCAATTGAATTTATACCTTTAGTACGAATGTGCGACAACAGAACCTCAGAAATTCAAAAAATCCTTAACGAATACTACAAGAAACTTTACTCTCACAAATTTGAAAATACAAAACAAATCGACCAATACCTGGAAGCACGCCACCTACCAAGACTTAGCCTGAATGAAGTGGAAATGTTGAACAG
>CAUYPK010069324.1:0-14558 GCA_963574355.1 Loris lydekkerianus | reverse complement strand
TAAATCTAAATTAAAAAAAAAATTTCATTATTTCCATATATAAAAAAAAAAAAAAAAAAAAAAAAAAAAAAAAAAAAATCATTCTACAGTTAATATGGAACCAAAAAAGAGCCCCAATAGACAAAGAAACCTTAAACAAGAAGAACAAATAGGGGAGGCATCATTTTACCAGACTTTAAAGCTATACTATAAGACCATTGTAACCAATACAGACATGCTACTAGCACAAAAATAGAGACACAGACATATGGATCAGAACAGAGAACCTATATATAAAACCATCTTCATATTGCCACCTGATTTTTGGCCAATCAGATAACAAAAACACTAGGGAAAGGAATCCCTACTAAATAAATGGTGGTGGGGAATAGGATAGTCACATGTAGAAGACTGACACAGAATTCTTACTATTCACTATTCACAAAAAGTAATTCACGATAGGTAAGAGACTTACACATAAAGCATAAAACTACATGAATTCTAGAATAAAATAAGGGCAAAATTTTATATACATTGGCTAGGCAAAGAATTTATGAAGAAGACTCTTAAAGGCAATCAAAACAACAAAAATTTATAGATGGGACTTGATTAAATTAAAAAGCTTCTGCACAGCCAAAGAAACAATCAATAAATAGACATACCATAGAATAGGAGAAAATACTTGCATGGTATACATCTGATAAATGCCTAATAACCATAATCTACAAAGAACATAACCAAACCAGCAAAGAAAAAAAATTATACAACCCCATAATAAAGTGGGCAAAAGCCATGTGCTGAAGATTTTCAAAAGAGGACAGGATAATGGCCAACAAACAGATAAAGAAAATGCTCAATATCTGTAATCATTAGGGAAATGCAAATCAAAACCACAATGAGATATTACCTAACTCCAGGGAGAATGGCTTTCATAAAAAAAAAAAAAAAAAAAAAAATTCTCCAACCTACAGATGCTGGCATGGTTGTGGACAGAAAGAAACATTTATACACTGTTGTTGAGACTGCAAACTAGTACAATGTCTATGAAAAATTGTTGAGAGCTACCTCAAAGAATTAAAAGTAGATCTATCATTTGGTCCAGCAACCCCACTATTTGGTATATATCCAAAGGAAAAAAAGCTGTTTTATGAAAAAGACATTTCTTTTCAAATCTTCACTGCAGCAGAACTTAAAATCACAAAGGTATGGAATTAACTCAAGTGACCATCAATAAATGACTGTATTAATAAAATGTGGTATGAGTATACCACAGCCATAAAAATGATGCACTAATACATTTTGTAACAAACTGGATGGAAGTAAAGATCACTATCCTGCTAAAGATGTTAACAAATGGAAAAACATACCATGCTCATGGCTGGGAAGAATAAATATTGTTAAAATGTCCATACTACCCAAAGCAATATACAAATTTAATACAATCCCTATTAAAGCACCACTGTCATACTTTAAAGATCTGGAAAAAATAGTACTTTGTTTTATATGGAATCAGAAAAAAAACTTAAATAGCCAAGACATTACTCAAAAATAAAAACAAATCAGGAGGAATCATGCTACCAGACTTCAGGCTACACTACAAACCTATAGTGATCAAAATAGCATGGTACTGGCACAAAAAGAGAGAGGTAGATGTATGGTACAGAACAGAGAACCAAGAGATAAACCCAGCCATTTATTGTCATTTGATCTTTGATAAGCCTATCAAAAACATAAATTGGGGGACACTATTTAGCAAATGGTGCTGGGTGAATTGTCTGGCAACTTGTAGAAGACTGAAACTGTGGGAGGTGGGTGGGGCCTTGGTGTATGCCACACCTTTTGGGGGCAAGACACAATTGTAAGAGGAACTTTACCTAACAAAAGCAATCAGTGTAACCTGGTTTCTTGTACCCTCAATGAATCCCCAACAATAAAAAAAAAAAAAAGACAAAACTGTACCCTCACCTTTCACCATTAACAAAAATTGATTCTCACTGGATAAAAGATTTAAACTTAAGACATGAAACTATAAAGATACTTGGAAAGAGTGCAGGGAAAGCACTTGAAGAAATTGGCCTGCGATAATTTTTTACGAGGAAGACCCCCAAGGCAATTGAAGCAACACCAAAAATATATTACTGGCATCTGATCAAACTAAAAAGCTTCTGCACAACCAAGAACACAGTAAGTAAAGTAAGCAGACATCCCACAGAATGGGAGAAGATATTTGCAGGTTATATTTCTGACTAAGGTTTGATATCTAGAATCCACAGAGAACTCAAATTAATTAATAAGAAAAGACAAGTGATCCCATTTCATTGTGGGCAAGGGACTTGAACAAAAGCTTCTCTGAAGAAGACAAGTGCATGGCCTACAAACACATAAAAAAATGCTCATCATGTTTAATCATCAGAGAAATGCAAATCAAAACCACTCTGAGATATCATTTAACTCCAGTAAGATGAGCCCAATCACAAAATCCCAAAACTACAAATGTTGACGTGGATGTGGAGAGATGGAAACACTTCTACCATGCTGGTGGGAATGCAAGCTAATACTACCTTTTTGGAAAAAAGTTTGGAGAATACTCAAGGAAATAAAAGTAGACCTATCATTAAATCCTGCAATTCCTCTACAAGGTATATACCAAGATGATCAAAAATCATTTCACAACAAAGACATTTGCACCAGAATGTTTATTGCAGCCAAATTCATAATTACCAAGACATGGAAAGAGCGCAAATGCCCATCAACCCATGAATTAACAAATTGCGGTATATGTATACTATGGACTACTATGCAGCCATAAAAATACAGAGACTTCACATCTTTCATGTTTACCTGGATGGAGCCGAAACATATTTTTCTCAGTAAAGTATCTCAAGTATGAAAGAAAAAGTATCCAATGTACTCAATACTTTTATGAAACAAATCTACAACCTCCCACACTTTCATAAGAATGATAAAACATAACAATAGTCCAGAATGAAGGAGGAAAGAAGTGGGTGAGGAGGGAGGGAGGGAGGAGGAAGGATACTTGGTGGGGCCTTACTGAATGTGCACAAGTCAAAACAATTAAGAATAGAGTATATGTCTTAACACAACAAAGTAAGTGAGGTTAAGGTTATGTTAACCAGTTTGATATAAGCATTCTAAATTGTACATGTGTTCAGTACATTGTACCTTATAAATGCATTAATGTACACAGTTATGATTTAATATAAATAAATTTTATAAAAGGGAATAAAAATGTCAAGGTACGAGGCTCAAGGCAATAGATGTTAAATATCATTATTTTTGAGCTTAGGTCATCACACCCTATTTTCAAGAAAAGAGTTTTAAAAACTTTTCCATAATACTATAAATGAAAAATTTATTTTCAGTTTGATTCCTACATTTCTGTTTGAAACACATACATTAAATTTGTAGTACATTACATACATTAAATGTAATGAGTGAGTTAAAAGTCCACAATTGCCTGGAACAATACTAAAGAGAATTTAGACATACATAATTTTACATATTTGAGCATGAGAAATAAATAACGATTAAGTAGATAATTTTCTGATGCACACAATTTTAAATGTCAGATTTAAAATATGAATAGTAGTATGATGAAAATGTGTCAAATGGTCTATGAAACTAGTGTATGGTGCCCCTTGATCACATTAATGTACACAGCTATGATTTAATAAAAATAAAATATGAATGGTAGACTCTCTAACACACCCCCTCAAAATTAGAAGAGGAAATAGTCATTGTGTACAATTCTGTGATTCTTGATTTCAACCCTATTGTAACACATTGAAGTTTAATTCTAAGAAGAAAAAAAAAACTATGAAGAATAGTATGTGTAACATATCTATATTCATAGAATTGTATCTCTAGGAATAAATAATTCGTGAAAAAAATATGAAGTACTTCAAGAAACACCACATTTTCTCACTGCTGATCTGGAACTAATAGATCAACACTCAAGTGCAGGTGTGGAAGTAAAATTCCAGGAAAATCAAGCAGGTGGGAAGGTGATAGAGGGAGTGAGTAATATCACACCAAAACAGTATAATGAATACCATCTAGATGATAGTAAGAAGTTTTTAACTTCAACTCAAACTGTACAAAAGCAATTCCTGTATCCAAATCACTTGCACCCTCATAATATTATGAAATTAAAAATTGTTTCAAATGCCAAAGAATAAAATAAATTTCAACAAAATAATTCTCCAAGATTTCCAAGAACAATTAGAATGTTAGCAAGTTAAGGGCTAAATTGATGGCTGCTATGTTCATGATTTAGTTCTAACTTCCCTTACCTGATGGGCACCATTACCAAACAAGTGGTTGTTGAGAGTTTATGGGGGTCCAGTATCCCAGTGTGTTACCAGCTTTTGACAATGGTGCACTGTGTTTCTTTCTGTTTGAAGTGGAATTTGTGAATAGTTTCACAGTTTGGTATTTTTTGATTCCGGGTGTTTAATAACCCATCATCTCAAAGCAGATAAAGGGAACACTGAAGAAAACAGGGTTTTTTTTAGGCACCTTTTTTTTTTTTTATTAAGTCATATATACACAGATCATGAATACATTTATGCCTTTGGGGGATTGACTGTGTTGATTATTTGTACAAATTGGAGTGCTTACACATATTTTTTGAAATGAAGATGGGGAATTGCAATATTTTCTTGTTTCTGATAAAAGAAGATGATTTACTTAGTTTATGATGCTGTAATATCAAAATAAAAGAAATTCAATGCTCATCTACATTGTAACACTCATTAGGACCAAAAATATTTTAAACTAGAGACATGAAAAGTTGTGTTGCAGAAATGAAAAGATGAATAGCAAAAGCAAAGGCAATTCTTTCA
The DNA here is from genome assembly GCA_963574355.1 of Loris lydekkerianus. Lineage (NCBI taxonomy): Eukaryota > Metazoa > Chordata > Mammalia > Primates > Lorisidae > Loris > Loris lydekkerianus. The sequence goes on along the minus strand of CAUYPK010069324.1, from coordinate 9,714 downwards.
AGCAGCAAAAATACCTGGAAATAATGCTACTGAAGCAACTTATAAAGTAGCTTATATACTTGGAAAAGAAGGGAAGCCTTTTGGTGATGTAGAAATTGTGAAAAAATGTATTGTTGAAGTTGTAGGATGCTTAGACCCTGTACATTTCAAAGTACAAACCGCCTCTTTCAAAAAGAACCATAAATGATTGGCAGCATGAATTAACTTTGAGCTAAACAGAATAACTTCATGCAATACTTCAAAAGGAAAATATATATTATTAAATTGTTTTGAATGAATCAATTGACACTACCGACTTGGGGTAGGTTTTAGATTTCAGTCGGGTCATACAGATTTTCTTTGCTATGAAGGTTACTTGCTTTGGGCATTCTTGAAAACAGGACACAAGGGAATAGATATCATTAACAAGTTTCAAGGTAAATGTTGTGAAGTTAAACTGAATTTGGTAAATTTAGTGTGTGTTTGCATAGATGGTGCACCTTCCATGATAGGAAAACATGAAGGGTTTACTACATAAATAAAAATGGCATTAACAGATGTTCTCAATTATTTTCAGAGTATCTTGCTATCAGCAAAAATCTCTGTGTTAAAGATACTATATTAAGTGACACTTTGCAACAAGTTATAAGTATTGTTAACTATATTTATGCAAATGCAATGTGGCACTGTCAGTTTCATAACATGCTAAAACTGAATGATGAGATATCAGGGTGGATTTGATGTATCATTCTAAAAAGTGTGTTGGCTATTGCAGGGACAGGGATTAGCCAAAATTTTATTTCGCTGAGAAAAGTTAAATTTTATGAAGAACAGTATCAGCAATGTGAATTATGAAAAGAATATTTCTATAAAAATACAGCATTTCACCCAGCACCATTTGTTAAATAGGGAATCTTTTCCCCATTAAATGTTTTTAATTGGCTTGTCAAAGATTAAATAACGGTAAGTAGGTGGATTCATTTCTTGGTTCTCTATTCTGCTCCAGAAATCTACTTCTCTGTTTTTGTGCCAGTACCATGCTGTTTTGATCACTATCGATTTGTAGTAAAGTCTGAGGTCTAGTAGTGTGATACTTCCTGCTTTGTTTTTATTTTTGAGTAATGTCTTGGCTATTCGAGATTAACCAGTGCGATGAAAATGTGTCAAACGGTCTATGAACCAAGTGTATGGTACCCCATGATCATATTAATGTACACAGCTATGATTTATAATAAAAAAAATGATTTAACCATACTGAGCCATAATCATGGGTGGTGACTTGCTTGCTTCTTCCAAATTCCTCTCATCTTTACCCTTGACTTTCTGTCCCTGTCACCATGAGTCTTCCCCTTATCACCTGGATAAAAACATCAACCTGGCTGGGCTTTCTACCTCTCCCCTTTCCCTGTTTCTAATCTCCAATTGGTTCAAACTGACCAACCATAAGAAGCCATTTTCATCACTTCTGTGCCCCACTAAAGAATTAAATGTGGCTTCCTCCATGCAGCTCCCATACCGGAGAATATATTTTTTTGAAGGGAAAAAAAGAGATTTGCAATTTGGCTGTGGATTCTATGTAGTTTCTGCCTTAGAAACTGAGTTTGGATGCTGAGTTGTAGAAATATGTTTTGTTGGAAAATGTTAAGTGGAAAAAATAAAGTATTTCAAACCAGAAAAAAATAAAAATAAAAATAAAAATACAGCATTTCTGTGTAATATGCCAAATCAAAATAACTTGATATTTATTTGCAAGGTAAAACTAAGTCTATATATGTGGCAAAAAATCCATTTTGAAAAGTTACCTTTTTTATCAAAACACTTTTCCAAAGAACATTTCAGGTGAACATTTTTCTCAGTTGTCAAAAGTTGCTGATAAACAGAATAAATATGCAAACCATTTGAAGACCAGGCACCTGTACAGAGTTATTAAATAAATAATACAATGAAAGGTTTACAGATTTTGAGAATCATGACATTACATTCAAATTAGCATTTCAGGCTGACCTAATTGATATCACCAAGGTGCCTAAAGAATTATAGGTATAATTAATTGAGATTTCAGTACATGACATTTTAATCATTTTTTGATGATAAGAAAGATCCAGTTGAAATATGGACAAATGCAGAATACCCATACCTTTGCCAACATGCCCCCAAAATGCTTTCTTGCTTTTCAACCACTTATTGCTGTGAATCTACATTCTTCTACCTAACCCGAATCAAGATTCCATTAAGGTCACAAACGATTGATACCTATCACAACAGTCATTAAAAAGTTGTTAAAATTAAGTAATACAGGCAGTCTTCATTTTTTGAAGTTATTAAGTATACGTAGCTAGATTTTTACAAGACAATGTAAATTTCTCCCCGCCCCCCTCAGGCACCACTGCTTTTATTCTACAAGGTTCAAAGTACTTTTAAAGGGATTTGTGTCTTTTTTTTTTAAATTTATTTATTTTTATTGTTAAATCATAGCTGTGTACATTAGTGCAATCAAGGGGCACAATGTGCTCCTTTCATATACAATCTGAAGTATTCTCATCAAACTGTTAGGCGTAGGCTTCATGGCATTATCTTAGTTACTGTATGTAGGCATTTGTATTCTGCATTTAGAAAGTTTAGCCTGTACCCATTCTAAGGTGCACCCACCCATTACCCTCCCTTCACCCTAACCTGCCCCCCTCCCTATCTCTTCCTTGGCCCTTTCCCCATAGTCTTTTCCTATTGTTGGGCAATAGCCTTCATGTGAAAGCTATAATTTAGCTTCATAGTAGAGCTGAGTACACTGGATACTTTTTCTTCCATTCCTGAGATACTTTGCTAAGAAGAATATGTTCCAGCTCCATCCATGTAAACATGAAAGAGGTAAAGTCTCCATCTTTCTTTAAGGCTGCATAATATTCCATGGTGCCCATCGACCCACAAATGGACTAGCAAATTGTGGTACGTGTATACCATGGAATATTGTGCAGCCTTAAAGTTTTAAATATTTTTAACAAAGAAAAGGATCTTTAAAAGTTGGCTGCCCTCTAAGTAAAGACAGCACCAGTCACCTTAGAATACTTCTTGCTAGAAGAATTCGTAACGTAGCCTATTTTAGTTGTATAAATTAATGACAAGTAGAAACACATCGCCAGAGAATGTTGTGTTTCGGGGGGTTTTTGTTTTTGTTTTTGTTTTTGTTTTTTTACTTCCTTGAAATGGTTGCAATTCTCTGAGATGGAAGAACTCAGTTCCCAAAAAAGGAGTCTGCCCATAACAAGTGGAGTGAGGCTTCAAAGCCTGCTCTTAGGCTACTGAAGCTTATCGAAAGCTCTGAAGCATGAAGTAACCCACAGGGACAGGCCTGCTGCCAGGAAGGGGCCCAGGAAGGACAGGGGACTTGGAGTGATGACTGAGTTTGACACCAGCCCTGGATTCTCCTTGGAAAGCAGGTTTTCCAGAGAAGGTGGCTAAAGATGAAAGCTCCTACTAACACAGGCTCAATGAGAACAGAATGTAATTAGAAATAACAGCTGAGGATATAAACTAATAGAGGAAACACAGTAGAACACAAGCTTTGCTCCCCCTGTTCTGAGCATGACTTTGAGGGTAACTTCTGCAGCTTAGACGAGGATCTCCATGTGGCATTTAAAGAGCTTTACAACCCAGAAGGAGGTGTGTATGAACATGGGTGAGCAGGGCTGTGCAGGAGACTCAGAAGGAGACACCCTCCCATCTGATTCCTGAAAACCACTGCCAGCCCAGGAGGGGCCCCAGTAAGTAGTGGGCTACTTCTTCCAAAGCATAATAGTTTTTGTGTGGCACTCACAAAAACTTAACAAAAGCAGAACCCAAGAACACATATCACTTCTGTCTCTGCAATGTAATTCAAAAGAGACTTCACCTATTAAGACTAAATTTATTCCCAAGAAGCTTGGAAAGTTTGAGGGCAAAAGGAGAGTTTTCACAATTAATTGGAATATCAAAAGAGGAGGTCATTTTATTTGTACCATTTTTTATGCAAACCACTTTACTTTCACAAGCAAAATAAATCACTGGAACTGTACGTATGTTAGGTTTGAGGAGGAGGATTTAGAGTTAATGCCTGAGGTTTAAATTGCAGGGATTGGGTATTTCACCTTGTGCACCAATCCAGCTTAAGATAGACGAATTCACATAAGTATTTATGTTGATGTCTTCCAGTTTGTGAAAGTGATTAGAAAGTAATAAATATAGAGGAAGCATAGATTTGTTCCATATACATAACCCAGGAAGTATCCAATAAACTCTTCTTTTATATATTCCTGATATTATACACAGGGCACAACTGATTCTCAAAAGCAAACTACAAAATGGGTCTTACAGAGACAGAGGCTAGATTAGTGATTAACAGAGGCTAGGAAGATTCCGGGGGTGAAGGGTGGTTCATCAATAGGTACAAATAAAGAGTAAGAAGAAATAAGAGCTAGTGCTCAAAAGATCAGTAGGAGGACTATAGTTATAATCTATTGTACATTTCTAAATAGAGAATAATTCAAATGTTCCTACCACATAGAAAAGATAAATATTTAAGGTGAAAGATATTCTTAAAATACCCTGTTTGGATCTTTACATATTATACGAATGTATCAGATTATATCTACCAATAAAATATGGACATTTTTATGTATCAGTAAAAAAAGGTAAAAAAGTAAATGATACAATATAAAAAGACAGTGTTCTTCGATGTTTAGCAGTTGAACTTATTTCAAGTGGATAAATGCTCATGAATCCCTCTAGGAATTTTAAAATTTATTTTGCCATTTAGCATAAAATATAAGAACACTATAAAAATATATATCAGTACATGATAAAAATATCGTTTATATTTATGGAGTAATATTAATCTTACAAAGTAAATTACAAAAATAGCATAATAAGATAAAACAGGAGAATTTCAGATTTGACCAATTTCCTAAGAAAGGATGTAGTATCTTAGTCCTTCTGTGTTGCTATAACATAATATGTGAGATGGCATAGTGTATAAAAAATAGAAAATATTTTCTGACAGTTCTGGAAGCTGGGAGTCCATAATGTGGGCGCTGGAGGTTCACATCTGATGAGGGCCTCATCTCTGCTTCCGTAAAGGTGCATTCCCCAGAGGGGAAGAAGGCTGGGTTCTCACTTGGCAGAGGACGGAAGAGCAAAAGGGCTGAAACCCTTCATAAGGGCCTTGATCCCTTTCACGAAGGCAGGAGCCCTCTGACCTGTCACCTCTTAAATGCCCCCTCTTAATAACGTCACGTTGGCAACACCTGAATTTTGGGGAGGACACATGCAGACCACAGAAGCAGAGTTCTTGCTTCCATTTTTGATTTCAGATACTGGGGTGTCAGCAACATGTCTAACTACATGATATTCTCAGAGGAAGATGTGATGATAAGAGAAATTGTGTTCAAAGACATAAAGAGGAAAAAGAAGACAACTCTCCATCACAAAATCTTATCAGGGCCCTCAAAAGTGACCAAGAATATAGTGAGGAAAAAGGATGGAATTTAATCACATACGGTTGCCTCACAGGTGACACGTTAAAATTGAGTCCACGCAAGTAGACATTAGCATTGTCCAGGTGTAGAATTTCTCTTTGCTCTATTTTTGAGACTGTGCAAAGGATCCTGGACTACCTGAAACTTTAAGAATCCACAAATAATAGCAATAATTTCAAGATTTCACAGCATTCATTAACTACTACAAGGTATAGAAGCATAAAGAACCAGAAAATATTGAAAAAATATTTTTTCATTTTTCTTTTTTTTATTATTAAATCATAGCTGTGTACATTAATGTGATCATGGGGCACCATACACTGGTTTTATAGACCGTTTGACATATTTGTATCACATTGGTTAACATAGCCTTCCTGGCATTTTCTTAGTTGTTGTGTTAAGACATTTATATTCTACATTTACTAAGTTTCACATGTACCCTTGTAAGATGCACCACAGGTGTAATCCCACCAATCACTCTCCCTCTACCCACCCTCTCCTCCCTCCCCTCCCTTTCCCCCTATTCTTACATTATAATTGGGTTATAGCTTTCATGTGAAAGCCATAAATTAGTTTCATAGCAGGTATGAGGACATTGGATACTTTTTCTTCCGTTCTTGAGATACTCTACTAACAGGAATATGTTCCAACTCCATCCATGTAAACATGAAAGAGGTAAAGTCTCCATCTTTCTTTAAGGCTGCATAATATTCCATGGTGTACATATACCACAATTTATTAATCCATTCGTGGATCAATGGGCACTTGGGCTTTTTCCATGACTTAGTAATTATGAATTGGGCTGCAATAAATATTCTGGTACAAATCATTGTTTGATATGATGTGATTTTTGGTCTTCTGGGCATATACCTAGTAGAGAAACTATAGGATTGAATGGCAGGTCTATTTTTAGATCTCTAAGTGTTCTCTAAACAGCTTTCCAAAAGGAATGTATTAATTTGCATTCCCACCAGCAGTGTAGAAGTGTTCCCTTTTCTCCACATCCACGCCAACATCTCTCTGGTCTTGGGATTTTGTGATATGGGCTAATCTTACTGGAGTTAGATGATATCTCAAAGTAGTTTTGATTTGCATTTCTCTGATGATTAAAGATGATGAGCATTTTTTCATATGTCTGTAGGCCGTGCACCTGTATTATTCAGAGAAGTTTTTCTTCAAGTCCCTTGCTCAGCCTGAGATGGGATCACTTGTTCTTTTCTTGCTTATACGTTTGAGTTATTAGTGAAAGGTGTGGGTCCAGTTTCAGTCTTCTACAGGTCACCAGCCAGTTCACCCAGCACCATTTGTTAAATTGGGAATCTTTCCCCACTGAATGTTTTTAATTGTCTTCTCAAAGATCAAATAACGGTAAGTAGCTGGATTCATCTCTTGGTTCTCTATTATGTTCCAGACATTTACTTCTCTGTTTTTGTGCCAGTACCATGCTGTTTTGATCACTATTGATTTATAGTATAGTCTGAGGTCAGGTAGCGTGATTCCTCCTGCTTTGTTTTTATTTCTGAGTAATGTCTTGGCTATTCAAAGTTTTTTCTTAGTTCATATAAAATAGAGTATTATTTTTTCAAGATCTTTAAAGTATGACAGTGGAGCTTTAATAGGGATTGCACTAAAATTGTATATTGCTTTGGGTAGTATGGACATTTTAACAATGTTCATTCTTCCCAGCCATGAGCATAGTATGTTTTTCCATTTGTTAACATTTTCAGCTATTTCTTTTCTTAGAGTTTCATAGTTCTCTTTATAGAGATCTTTCACGTCATTTGTTAGATAAACTCCCAAATATTTCATCTTCTTTGGCACTACTGTGAATGGAATAAAGACCTGAACTGTTTTTTCAGCTTGACTATTGTTGGTATATATAAAGGCTACTGATTTATGAATGTTGATTTTGTAACCTGAGATGCTGCTGTATTCCTTGATCACTTCTAAGAGTTTTGTAGTAGAAGCCCTGGTGTATTCCAGATATACAATCATATCGTCTGCGAAGAGCAAAAGTTTGATCTCTTCTGACCTTATATGGATACCCTTGATTGCCTTTTCTTCCCTCATCGTGGAAGTTAAAACTTACATTACAATGTTAAAGAGCAGTGGAGACAATGGGAAGCCTTGTCTGATTCCTCATCTGAGTGGAAATAATTTCAATTTAATTCCATTCAATATGATATTGGCTGTGGGTTTGCTGTAGCTGACCTCTATTAGTTTAAGAAATGTCCCTTCTATACCAATTTTCTTAAGTGTTTTGATCATGAAGGGATGCTGGATATTATCAAAACCTTTTTCTGCATCAATTGAGAGAATCATATGGTCTTTGTTTTTAATTTGTTTATGTGCTGAATTATACTTATAGATTTATGTATATTGAACCAGTCTTGAGACCCTGGGATAAAACTGACTTGGTCATGATGTATAATTTGTTTGATGTGTTGCTGGATTCTGTTTGTTAAGATCTTGTTGACTATTTTTGCATTTATATTCATTAGTGATATTGGTCTATAATTTTTTCTTTTGTTGAGTCTTTTCCTGGTTTGTGAGTCAGGGTGATGTTTGTTTCATAAAATGTGTTGGGAAGTCTTCCTTCTTTTTCTACCTTTTGGAACAGGTTGAGTAATATAAGTACTATTTCCTCTTTAAAGGTTTGGTAGAATTCTGACGTGAAGCCATCTGGTCCCGGGCTTTTGTTTTTAGGGAGATTTTGTATGGTTGATGCTATTTCAGAACTTGATATTGGCCTGTTCAACATTTCCACTTGATTCTGGCAAACTCTTAGAAGGTGATGTGCTTCCAAGTATTGGTCAATTTCCTTTAGATTTTCATATTTCTGAGAATAAAATTACGTGTAATATTCACTAAGGATTTTTTTAATTTCTGAGGAGTCTGTTGTTATTTCGTCTTTGTCGTTTCTGATTGATGAGATCAGAGATTTTACTCTTTTTTTTTTCCTGGTTATGTTAGCCAATGGTTTATCTATTTTATTGACCTTTTCAAAAAACCAACTTTTTGATTTATTGATCTGTTGTATAATTATTTTGTTTTCAATTGCATTTAATTCTGCTCTAATTTTGGTTATTTCTTTTCTTCTGCTGGGTTTGGGGTTGGAATGTTCTTCCTTTTCGAGTTGCTTGAGATGTCCCATTAAGTTGTTAACTTCCTCTCTTTCCATTCTCTTGAGGAAGGCTTGCAGTGCTATAAATTTCCCTTTTAGGACTGCCTTTGCTGTATCCCAGAGGGTCTGATATTTTGTGTCTTCATTGTCGTTTTGTTCCAAAAATTTGGCAATTTCCTTCTTAATCTCATCTCTGACCCAGCTGTAATTCAGCATAAGGTTATTTAACTTCCATGTTTTTGTATGAGTATGCAGATTCCTGTTGTTATTGAGTTCAACTTTTATTCCACGGTGGTCCAAGAAGATGCAAGGATTAATTTATATTCCTTTAAATTTACTGATGTTAGACTTGTGACCTAAGATGTGATTAATTTTGGAGTATGTTTCCATGGGCTGATGAGAAGTATGTGTATTCAGTTTTGTTGGTATGAAATGTTCTGTAGATGTCTGATAAATCCAAATGTTGGATGGGTAGGTTTAAATCTAAAATTTCTTTGCTCAGCTTCTTCTTGGAGGATTTATCTAACACTGCCAAAGGAGTGTTGAAATCTCTGACTATTATGGAGCAGGAGGAAATCAAGTTGCTCATGTCAGTTAGAGTTTCTCTTACAAATTGAGGCACATTCTGGTTGGGTGCATAAATATTCATAATTGAAGTCTGATCATATTGAGTATCACCCTTAACAAATATGAAGTGACCATTCTTATACTTCCTTACTTTTGTTGGTTTAAAGCCTACTGTGTCTGCAAATAGAATTGCAACACCTGCTTTTTTCTGATTACCATTTGCCTGAAATACGGATGACCATCCTTTCAACCTGAGTCTATATTTATCTTTTAAGGTAATATTTGACTCTTGTATGCAGGAAATATCTTGTCTGAGTTTTTGTATCCAGTCAGCTAACCTGTGCCTCTTTAAGGACAGTTTAAGCCATTCACATTAATGGAGAATATTGATAAGTATGGTAAAATTTTGGGTATCGAGTTTTTCGAAAGTCCAGTGGACATTTTTAATCCTTTTGCCACTGTGGAAGTTGGAGTTTGATCAAAAGTTTCTGAGTGAGTTTACTTTTGTGGTAGAGGATTGGGCTGGTCATTATGGAG
>CAUYPK010069320.1:0-22548 GCA_963574355.1 Loris lydekkerianus | reverse complement strand
ACAATCATACATTCATACATAAAGGATAGAAACTGGAATTAGAAAATAATAATTGCTAAGTCATGGAAGAAGCCCAAGTGCCCATCGATCCACGAATGGATTAATAAACTGTGGTATATGTACACCATGGAATATTATGCATCCTTAAAGAAAGATGGAGACTTCACCTCTTTCATGTTTACATAGATGAAGCTGGAACACATTCTTCTTAGTAAAGTATCTCAAGAATAAGAAAAAGTATCCAATGTACTCAGCCCTACTATGAAACTAATTTATAGTTTTCATATGAAAGCTATAACCCAATTATAACCTAAGAATATGGGAAAAGGAGAAAGGAAGGGGAGGGGAGGGGACAGGATGGGCAGAGGGAGGGTAATTGTGGGACCACACCTATGGTGCATCTTACAAGGGTACATGCGAAACTTACTAAATGTAGAATATAAATGACTAAGAAAATGCCAGAAAGGCTATGTTAACCAGTGTGATGAAAATATGTCAGATAGTATATAAAACCAGTGTATGATGCCCCATAATTGCATAAATGTACACAGCTATGATTTAATAATAAATAAATTTTAAAAAAAGAAAAAGAAAATAAACTCTCAGGTTCTCACAATATATTTAAAGGGGTATTATTTTATTATGAGGTACCCTTCAGTAAGATAAAGAAGCTTATTACAAATTTTGTAATAATAAAAATGAAACAACTAAAATTTATACTTCAATAATGAATATAAATGCAATACAAAAAATAATCTAAAAGAGGGATAAGGTACCAACAACCATCGCCAACAATGGTACAAATAGAAAACAAATATTGTACTCTTAAATTCAACTATATCAGATTTTACATTAAATGTAAATGGTCAAACACATCAATTAAAAAGTAGAAATTATTAGACTGAGTCAAAAGCAAGATCAGGCTGGGCATGGTGGCTCATGTATTCCTCCTAGCACTCTGGGAGGCTGAGGCGGGTGGATAACTTGAACTCACTGGTTCGAGACCAGCCTAAGGAAAAACCAAGACCCTGTCTCTATCTTTTTTTAAAAAAATTTTAAGGAACAAAAGCAACACCAAAACATATACCTGTCTATAAGAAATGCTCTTAAAGACAGAGATATACATAGCTTAAAAGTAAAAGGATGCACGAAGATTATATTCCAAAAACCCCAATCATAAGGAATCTGAGAGTGGTTATATTAATATCAGACAAGGAAAATTTCAGGACAAGAAATTTGTTGGGATAAAAAGAGAAATTTTATAGTGATGAAGAGAATTTAATAAGACGACATAATAATATAAATATATTTGCACCGTCTTTGAATGGAAACTTCAACACTTCTGTCTAAGTAATTGCTGGAAATAATAATTTTTAAAAATCATTAAATCCCAAGAAGAATTAAATCACACATTTAACTAATTTGACCTAATTGACATTTTAGAACATCTTTTCCCAAAAATATTTTAAGTATTTATGTAACATTCATTAAGATAAGTAGATAATCTGCTGGACCATAAAATCAGTCTCAGTAAATATAAAATGATTGCGTTCATGTGGACTAGGTTTTCTAACGATGGCATAATTAAGTTAGAAATCTTTGTTTTCTTTTTTACAGTTTAATGGAATATTACCAAATATTTTAAAAATTAACACTGCTCTCCTAAATAACCTGGGGTCAAAGAAGAATTCATAAAAAATATTAGAAAATACTTCGAACAAATAATAATAAGAGAAAATGTTTGTATTTTTCTTTTTTTTTTTTGTTTGTTTTTTTTATTGTTGGGGATTCATTGAGGGTACAAATAAGCCAGGTTACACTGATTACATTTTTAAGGTAAAGTCCCTCTTGCAATCATGTCTTGACCCCAAAAGGTGTGGCTCACACCAAGGCCCCACCCCGCAATGAGAGAAAATGTTAAAAATTATGGGATATAAATAAAGCAGAATTTAGAGGGAAAGTGTTAGATATTTTTATGTAAAACTAAGAAAGGTCTAAAGTCAATTATCTAGGGCTGGACGTGGTGACTCACAGCTATAATCCCAGCACTTTAGGAGGCTGAGGATAGCATGACCCCAGGAGCTTGAGAATAGTCTGAAGAACACAGTGAAACTCCATTTCTAATATAAATAAATAAAAGGTAGAATTAATTATCTAAGCTTTAATTATAAAAGCTGTCAAAAGGACAAAATAAGGAAATACAATGCAAAAAACTTGTGAGAACATTAATTAAATCAAAGCCAGGCCTCAAAATAATTATTAAAATTTATAAACCTCTAAATAAATTAATCAAGAAAAAAACAGGACAAGCACAAAAAACCTGTAGCAGTAATAACATATCACTACAGCTATATGATGGCATGTCACTACAGATCCTATAGACATTAAATTTATATTAAGGCACCATTTTGAACAACTTTATGCCAGGTTAGCATAATAAATAAATTCCTTGAAAGTCATAATTACCAAAATTGAATCATCAAGATATCAACAAAAGTAAATAGCCATATACCTATTTTTAAAATTTGAAAGTATAATTAAAATCTTTTCCACCAAGAAAGTTCAGAACAAGATAGCTTCATGTGTAGTCTACAAAACATTAAAAAAAAAAAAAAACCCAACATCAATCTTATGTTGATTATTTCAGAAAACAGAAAACAATGAAACACTTCCTAAATCACTTTATGAAGTCAGAATTATTCTAATTCTAAAACTAGACAAGAACATCCCAAGAAAAGAAACCTACAAATTAGTCAGCATCCTTCATGAGCAAAGATACAAAAGTCCCTAACAAATATCAAATTGAAGTCATAATATATATAAAAAAGATATTATATCATTTCAAGGGGCACTTGTTTCAAGATTTTAAGTATGTTTTACCAATTGAAAATCAATGTTATTCTCATCTTAAGAGAATAAAAGGGGAAAATATGATTATCTTGATAAATGTATTTGCTCATACCTAACCCATTTATATAAATTTCTTAGTAAACTAAGAATGAAAGAAACTTCCTTCAACTTGATACTGGGTGTCCCTGCAGCTAACACAGTGAAAGACTGAATGTTTTTCCCCTAATGTTAGAAACAAGACAAGTTACATTCTGCTCTCACTTCTAATCAACATTGGGCGAGTGGTTCTAAGAGATGTAATTAAGCAAGAGAAAAAAATAAAAGCATATAAAAAGGAAAGGGAAAAAACTGTCACTATTCTTAAAGTACAAGATTGTGTATGTAGAAAACAATTAAAAAACATTTCTGGTCAGAATGTGTAATGGCACACCATTTTGGCAAACATTTTGTCAGTTTTTTATAAAGTTCACTGTACATGCAACATACAATTATGTGCATGTGATGTTATATATTCATGTACACAGACATGTATTCATGTATATGATATTGCTTATCCCAGTACATTTACACAGATACAGGAAAGCATACATTCACATAAGGACTCATATATGAATATAGTAACTTTATTCATAATTGGCAATAACTGTAAACAACACACTATCCATCAGTAGGTAACAGATTAAACAAATTGTGGTGTATCTAGATGAAGGAATACTGTTCAGCATAGAATGGAATGAATGCAAAGACAGGAAACAATGTCAAGGAAGCTCAAAAACATATGCTAAGCAAGAGAAGACAGACACACACTCATGAGAAACATATACTGCAGGATCGTTTATATAAAAATTTTGAACATAAAAAACTAATCTATATTGACAGAAACAAATCACTGTTGCCTAGGACCTACAGTGGACTGAGATTTACTGCAAAGGTGGATAAGGAAATTTAGGGGATAATGGGAATTTCTGCATAATGATTGTGGTAGAAATTACACAGATATGTATATTTATCAAACTCATCCAATTGTATATTTAACATAGTGTATTTATTGTATATAGGATTTACATTAATAAAGTTGAAATTTTTTAAGCTTCTTAATAACTACCACAGCATTTTCCTCCTAGTCAAGGACTCATTGTTGTATCTTTTTTTTTGGGGGGGGGGCAGAGTCTCACTTTGTCACCCTGGATAGAGTGCCACGGCATCACAGCTCACAGCAACCTCAAATTCTCTTGGGCTTAAGCGATTCTCTTACCTCAGCCTCCCAAGAAGCTGGGTCTACAAGCACCAGCCATAAGGCCTGGCTATGTTTTTAGAGAAGAGGTCTTGCTCTGGCTCAGGCTGGTCTCAAACCTGTGAACTCAGGCAATCCACCTGCTTCAGCCTCCCAGAGTGCTAGGATTACAGGTTTGAACTGCTGCACCCAGCCTTGCTGTATCCTTCTTTAACTAAAATTTCCCCAGTGTTGCCTTCTGGTTATACATTAGATGATGGTAAGTGAAGATCTCAGAAAGGCTTTTTACTATTTATTTATTTATTTATTTATTTATTTTGAGACAAGGTCTTGCTCTGTCATCTAGGCTGGAAGGTATGGCCCAACCATAGCTCACTGCAACCTAAAACACCTGGACTCAAGTGAGCTTCCCAGTTCAGCCTCCCAAGTAGCTGAGACTGCAAGCACATGCCACTAGGCTTGGCTAAGTTTTTTTATTTTTTTTATTTTAAACACCATCATTTCAAAGTTTTAACTAATTATAATCATCAAATGACTGGCCTTAGGGTTTGGTATGTATGTTGTGTGCGGAAAGCCAAATAAATTGGCATCAGCGAGGGTGGTGGTTGTTTTCAATCCAAATTACAATTTTGGTGGTAGTGGCACCAATCACCTGTGGGGATCTAAATTAATTAGCAGCATTTTAAACTATTTCTCTAATGTTTAGTGCATGTCACAGAAAGGCTACTTGACCTCATCTTATCTCCAGCTGGCCAAAGTTTGAGCACCCTTTCAGCCCATTGCGTTTTGGAATAAAAGTGTGAAAAGTAGCTTATTCTGAGCCAAACATGAGTGACCACAGCTGGCCCAGAGCTTCACAATCGCAGATATTCCTGAGAAAGCGTGCCTGAGGTGGTCAGGTTAGTTTGGTTTTATACATTCATGGAGGAAGGAATTGTAAGTAAGATCATAAAGCAGTATGTGGCATATATACACTGGTTCAGCTTGCAAAGGACATCTTGAACTGGGTAGCTTAGAGGCTGTACATGAGTTCAGAGATTTTTTTATTTGTAACTGGTTAAAGAAACAAAGCTTCGTTTAAAGATTTGGAGTCAGTGGAAAGCAATGCTTGAGTTAAGCTAAAGTAATCTGCTGTCATGTGATACTGCACCAGTGTTAGGTTGGTAGTAAGTCATATCATTCTCAGTTACTAAAATAAACCCATTTAAGGAGATGATATGTTTTATAAGGCCTGACTTTTGCCTTGCAAGGCCTTAAGCCTTGCTTGTGATTGAATATCTTATCACTACATAGAGTCTGTTTTGTCAGTCTTGTGATCTCTATCTTAACTTTAATGTTGGGATGTCTGAACTCCTAAAGGGAGAGGATATAAAGAGATATCCACAACCCCCTTTTTCTTCATGGCCTGGAATTCAGTCTTAGGTTTTTCTTGGTTCCCCTTGATCAAAGGGGAAATCTATTCAATTGGTGGGGAATAGGATTTTGTTTTAGTTTATAAGATCCTTCTTATTAGTGTCCTTTTAAAATTCTTGTTTTTGTTTGGGGGGTCTTATATATTTGTCTGTTTTGCTTGCTCTGAGCTGTTTTTCTGCCCTGGAAGTTCACTCCATTTTCTGAACTGTAACAGGGTCCTGGGGTACACTCTGCAAAAAAGGAAGCTTCATAAAAAGTGCTTGAGCTAGTCTGCAGAACTTGCCAAAAGACTTCTCCTGGCTCTTCTGGAATGGAATCTGCTAGTTTTCAAATTTTAGCCTACATTGGAACCACCTGGAGGGATTGATAAACCATTGACTGCAGGACCTGTTCCCTAGGAGTTCTGCTTCAGTAAGTCTGAAGTGGAGCTGAAGATTTTGTGTTTTTAACAGTCCCTAGCTAACATGGATGTTGCTCGTGTAGAACCACACTTTGAGAACCAGTAATTATTCAAATCAGAACCAGAATTCTATGAAGAAAATTTTGGTCAAAATACCAGATATTTGTAAGTTTTTTTTTTCTTTGTCTGGCTTTCTCCTTTGTAATTCTCTTTTTCCTTATGAACCTTATGTTGTGGTAGGATGTTGATTGAGGAGTTATGTAAAAGTTCTAGCAACCTCTCTGGGTCTTTCAGCCTTAGAGAGCAAGAGCAATATTGGCAACGCAGATTCTGTGGCTCCCCTAATAATAACTATTATCATTATCCCATAACTTCTGAGAGATAATATTTGCGTTAGCTGTTTTTATTGTTTTGTGCATTGTTTGTTTCTGTGAGTGTTAGGAAGCTGGGATCAGTAGCCTCCTTAAGCTCTGTGGAGGAAGATTTCAGTGACAATGGACAAACCTAACACACTGTTTTCTGCAGCAGGCAACAGCCATCAAAATGCATTGACAACTACCTTGTGTACAATTCATACAGCAATAGCTGTCAACATCAGATACTATCTCAATAAAAAACAGGAGTTGAATATTATTAACATATTAAAAAGCTTAGAGAAAATGAAAAATGAGTCCAAGAAAAATAATTTCAGTCCACAATTGTACATGATATAAACCAAATGGGGAAAATCCTATTTAGGAAAATTATGTAGATTTGATTAATCAGATTCAGAAGCCAAATGATAAGTAAAAATGACAAATGCTGAAAGGTTTAAAAACATAAGGATATTAAGAAAAATATAGGGGGAACTAAGTAAGTCCTGTATAGATAAATTCACTAAAAAATGACCTTTTGAAGCTTGAGACTCAACTATATCTTAGAGTCAGTATAGAGTTAACCCAGTCCTGTCATTTGTCTGTGACATTTCTACCTACTGAGAAGTGGTGATTTGAATTATTACCTTAATGTACTGTCGGATGCTCACTTATAAAAGAAGGTTGACATGCCTTCATTATAATTTACTAAGCATACATGTATATTAAACTTAGCAAATCTTTTAGAATGACTTTCAGTAACCAGAATTAACCCCAAATCAGATTCTGTTAAACTCATTCACCAGGCAGGCTGGACCTAGGAAGTAGAGTGGAGAGAAGTTACTGAAGTCAGACTTGTGGGAAGATTGTACCCCCACCTGCTTGATGGTAATTTAAACTAAGCCTCAGTATTCACTTCTCTAAAATGGACCTAAAAATAGTGGCAAAACTTTTTTGTTATGAGATTTAAATTAGATAATTTTTGCAAAATTCTTTTGCTGTAGGTATGTAAGAGGCCAAAAATATCACCTGTTTTATTGTTAGTAGAAATTATCATGTTTTGGTGTTGTGGTTAATAAGTTTGTTAGTTTTCTATCGCTGCTATAACAAACTACCACAAATTTGGTGGCTTAAAACAAAAGAGAGTTATTAGTATTATCTGCCTTCCTCTTCCACTTATAATTGATTTCAATTAGGCCCACTCTACTAACTCAGAATAATTTCCTATCTCAGTGTACTTAACTTCATCACATGTACAAATTCTTTTGGCTGCAAGGTAACATATTCACTGGTTCCAGGGATTAGTGTGGATACCTTAGAGGTCATGTTTCTACCTGCAACAAAAATTTACTCAGAGGGGCAGTGCCTGTGGATCAAAGGAGTAGGGCGCCGGCCCTATGTGCCAGAGGTGGCAGGTTCAAGCCCAGCCCCAACCAAAAACTGCAAAAAAAAAAAAAAAAAGAAAAGAAATTACTCAGAACATTCCATTTATCTAGTTGGGATTGCAATCTAGTTGGGATTGCATCAAAATTTACAGAGAAGTAATACAGTTAGTTAGGACGTATACATTTAAAATACAGCCAGAGCAGATCATTCTACCCTCTTTTTCTTTTTAATATCTTCTAGGGAATTAAGTATTTTCAATAAACACCTATGGAGCCTACACTTAATTATAGTCTCCATTCTTACATTTTTTAATAGATAGATTTATTCTGTTTGAAAAGCAATGCATCCTGTCAAAAATGCAAATTAAACCATAAATACCAAAACAGACTTTGTAAGAAATTGCTAGGCATTTTTCCTTTGCTTATAAACATCAATAAAGATATTGTGATTTGGGAAATATTAATTTATTAATCTCAATTACTCTGAATGTACTGGAAGAGAAAACAATCAAGAGTATTTCAAATGTTTTGCCATTGTCATGGCCATTTCTTTTGGAATATAGAAAAATAAATAGATTCTTTCTTATACTTCAGGATTTTCCAATTACTATGTTATTTTTCCAAACAGTGAAAAATGTATCTATGATATAAGATATGGCAAAACCACCAACTAGAAAAACTTTTGTGTGTTCATCAAACATTACATATTATAAAAACAAAAAACCTATTCAAAGATGGTCAGGTGCCATTTTTGTACTTCTGCATTAAGAAGTACAATTGGATCTGTAACCTGATTATTCAAATACATTCTTCTAATTAAGGTGGATTGATGAAATTCAAGTATTTAGAATGACTGCTTGGGGAAAAACATGATTAGATTAATGCAACTTACAACAGCTTCTATAGTTCTCTGTACTATTGATTCTTCTTTGTGTGAAAAATTACTCATGAATAACTCATATAAAAGAACAGCAGCATTCATAAATATAGCAGGATATATATGGTAAAAAAAAATTCAGCAAATTACCCAAAGGAAATCTATTTTATTACTACTTGTTTCATAATAATGTTCTTGCTTCTGGACAAAAATAAAACAGAAAATCACTCTCTTCTTGCTCTTGATAAATGCTTTATTTTAAGATTCACCAAAAACCACAATGAGTATTTGAAATTATCTATAATTAAATGATAATCCAGAAGAACTCACCATTAAGTAAAACATATGTTAATTAGAGAGTCCAAACTAATTGCAGGCTGTCAAATACATATATGTAACAAAAATTTCTTATTTTCATAATAGTCTATAATTAAATATTTCACAATAGACTAATGGAGTTTCAGGAGCCATCACATTGTATGATGCCTACTTATTAAACAACAGGATGAATAATTTAGAAAGGGCTGTTTCTTCCTTTATAGTATCAAAAATGAATTAAAGCCAAATAAAATTCAGGTTCAGAAAACCATAATCAACTTATACCACAAAAGAAAAAGAAAAATCAGCATGGTCCTTTCTTAGCATGATTTTTATTTCTTAATAAATGTGTAGTGTTAAAGGACTAAATTTTGTACAAGGCACATTCTTCCTAGAGCCTATTCAATGGGGTTCATTGGTTGGAGTACCAAATATACTGAAAAAAATAATAAATGAATCTATTTTAGTAGAAATTACCCAAAAGAAACTGAAAACTAATTCTTGGTTTCTTCCTTACATTAACACAATATAGGGTGTTCCAAAAGTCTCCCCTAGAGGCACCATACATAGAGAAGATGGGAATTGTAACCAAATGTACGTTTATTTACAAAATTCAGTATCCATTGCAAATTTTTACAAAGAAGTGGCCATGACATAGAGTATATTTTGTAAATATTTTATAAAATTTTGTAATGAACATTGTGTAAATAAAGGTACATTTAGCTATAATTTCCCATTTACCCTATGTATGGTGGCTGTAGGGGCAACTTTGGGGCCACCCTGTATTTTCTTCCTGAATAGAATTATTGACAAGTGAGAAAGGGAATAGTATGGAAGAACAAAAATAGTTTTGTTACACTTATAGTGTAGGTATCTTTGCAATGGTGCAATGGGTTTTCTCCAGTGTTACATACATCCCAAAAGATATTACACTCCATGGGTTAGATACTAGATCAGACCAGTGGGCCACAGGATACAGAAATTGAATGTGATCAGCTCAGTCCACAGAGTCAGTACTTATAAAAGCCATGGTTACCATAGCTCTACTTTTGACCCATGGATACATTTTACTTTATAAATGCCAAAATAGCAATGAAAATAATCTTAGGTTCTCAATATCTTTGTCATTTTTATTGTATAATATCATAAGAATAATAATAAAGAATAATCAGACAGCACATACACCAGATTTTTTGTTTTGTTTTGTTTTATTTTGCTTTTCAGAGTCTCATTTTGTCTCCCGTGGTAGAGTGCTGTGGCATCACAGCTCACAGCAACCTCAAATTCTTGGGCTTAAGTGATTCTCTTGCCTCAGACTCTCAAGTTGCTGGGATTTCAGGTGTCTGGCACAACACCCAGCTATTTTTCTCACTCTGGCTCAGGCTGGTCTCAAACTCGTGAGCTCAGGCAATCCACACGCCTCGGCCGCCCAGGGTGCTAAGATTACGTGAACCACCATGCCCAGCCCATACACCATATTTTTAAGATATTAGCTTTAGCCAACATAGCAGAAGTTGGAAGCCATCATTCCTATATCAACACTTATTTAGCACTTTTTTTTTTTTTTAAGAGACAGAGTCTCACTTTGTCGCCCTTGGTAGAGTGCCATAGTGTCACAGCTCACAGCAACCTCCAGCTCTTAGGCTTTGGCGATTCTCTTGCCTCAGCCTCCCGAGTACCTGGAACTACAGGCACCCACCACAATGCCTGGCTATTTTTGCAGTCTGGCCAGGGCTGGGTTCAAACCTGCCACCCTTGCTATATGGGGCCAGTGCCCTACTCGCTGAGCCACAGGCACCGCCCTATTTAGCACTTATTAAATGTCAGTACTTTCATTCAGTAAATTCTTTCATTTACTATTTAATCAAACCACATATTATTTCTGCAGGCCTCAAAGTGGAAAGTCTAGGCTATTTTGCAAGTTAAACATGCCAATATTTATATTTTACTAGGAAAAATTCAAGTAATTATGTAACTGACTCTTTAATTATTCTAATTCTCCCTCTACATCTCTACCCATTATTTTGCCTAAGTTAAAAATGGTCTATGATTCACTTAAAGTCCCTTACAGGCAATTTTCTTCTATTATTTGTACTTTTATTGTTTTTAATTGCTAATTGTTAAAATTATATTTCTTAAAGAATAAAAAGTCAAATTTGAGAATAAGAAATCGGTCCCTTTGGTCTTCATTCTGAGAATCTGTGAAAATACATCAGCGTTTTCTTAGCATAAGAATGAATAGAACACTCAGAAATAGATGTTTTCTGACACAATGGAGAGGGAAAGAAAATAGGGACGAGAATGATATTCTTTCACAGCCAATCTCAGAGTTCTTCCCAAGAAGAAAAAAACGAAACGGATATAGAGGTAGCCATTTAAATACTACTCAGACCAGAAGGTGGGTTTCATAGCTGCCAGTAAAGGCTGAGGACTTTCTGGCTATATTTGTATAGTTAATTACTCAGCGTTTATTATAAACTGTCCCCCAAGCCATTTCTTAAAATTTTCTGTATCTGTGGTAAAAAGCTTCATTTGTCCTCACCTTCTAACATGGCCCTTTCTCCAAACTATCTGGGAGCGACCGAATTGTCCTTGGTGTTCCTACCCCCACAGAGACTTGCCACTTCAAAATGCGGAGTGGGGGAAAGGGTGGGTAAGGGCCCGGAATACACATGTATGAAAATAGCTCACAATCATCTGAGACCCTTGTTGACAGGTCTGAGAATTACAGTCAGGTCATTAGCAAGGACTTGAAACTGCAGGGGAGGGATCAGCTGTCACCATGGCTCCCCCTGTAGGATAGCAACATTCATTAGAACGAGGAGGTGATTGTGTTTCTATTGGGCCTTGACAGGCAGTCCTCAGACACCAACCCAAGACTCCCTCTCTTGTTCATCATTATCAGCAAAAGTATCTGATAGCTTTCTCTCCTTGAGCAGATGTGTAAACTAACAGGAGAGTGTGGGCTGTCAAAATGACAATGTGTATTGATTCCTCTTATCTTGATGTCTTTGGGAGGACAGCTTATCTCAATTTTACAAAAGAAGGAACTCCATATCAGTGTTTCTTCATCAATAAATGACAATGGCAGGCCTGGTTTATAACTAATTGCCTGTTTCTACAGCAATATTTAAAATGCAGAGCATGCATCCACTGTAACTGATGGAAGACTACCTTTGCTCTTAAATAAATAAAGGTGCATTATTGAGAAGTGATAAAAGGGATAAAACAAAAACATCACTCCTATTTGCAAAAGTATAAAAATATACATAATTTTAAGCAAAAATATGTGATTATAAAAATTGACTTCAGGCTTGGTGCTCATAACAGTGGTTATGGCGCCAACTATATACACCGAGACTGGCAGGTTCAAACCTGGCCTGGGCCTGCTAACCAACAATGACAGCTGCAACAAAAAATAGCCAGGCTTTGTGGCAGGCACCTGTACTCCCAGCTACTTGGGAGACTGAGGCAAGAGAATCTCGTGAGCCCAAGTGTTTGAGGTTGCTGTGAGCTGTGATGTCATGGCACTCTACCAAGGGTGACATAGTGAGACTCTGTCTCAAAAAAAAAAAAAAAAAAAATTGACTTTAAACTAAGTACTAAGATAAGTTTGTAAAATATGTGTTTACATAAGGAAATATTTATCATGTGTAGATGATACATAATATAAACGTGTGTTTATAAGAGAAATTTTTTCTAAGATGTATGGGGGATTTACTTTATATAATTCTAAGAAATCCACAATCTTTTACTCTTCTACTATTTTTTTCCTCTTCATTTTTATTTTCACAGTATCACATTTTGTGCCAAATGTCCAAAGTTCTCTATTATTATACTATAGTCTAGGTTTTTAATAAGTGTGATAAGATTACAAACAGAGGAAAACAAAATTAATCAACTCAATGCCTCCTACCAACTAGCTGCCACTCCTCCTATGTCTGTCCTAGGCTGTTTCTCAGGTGTGAGCCTGGAAGTGAATATGCCTGAAAGGAAAAAAAACCTAAGTGTTATTTATAACTAGTTCTATGGCCTCTAAAATAAGCAGCTGAGAAGAATGCTCTGATTTCATTCTTTCAGCCCTTCTAGATCTTTGAATCTAGTCCTTAATCTTAGAGCCTAGAGCTAAAGAGAAATCATCTACACTTATCTGGCTATTACATCTGGGGTGCCGCATCCATTCTGATCTTTGGTTCCATGCAGGAATAAATCTGAACTGTCTGACTCGCACTAACTACTATTTATATAAACATGAGCAATCTGCAACATTTAATATCCTTGTACCTCAGTTTCCTTATCTGTGAAGTAGGATAATAATACTGATCTTGAGTGTTATTAACAGTATAAAATGAGATATTCTGCATAAAGTTCTTGGAACAAGGCCTGGCACATGGTAAGTTTTCAGTAAACGATAGCTATCTCTACAGTAAACACCACTAAATTGCAATAATAATTATGGTTCAGGCTAGTTCTCCAAAAGGGACACTATACACCAGTTAAGTCTAATAGACAAATATATTCTAGGATTCTAAAAGATACCCTACTGCCCTAAGATTTTGTGCAAGTGTCAGCAGATAATCATCTTGACTTCATAAACTCTGTAAGATCTTGGCTGAATTCTACTCATACAAATCAATGCCTCTGTTTGAATGACATATCCTTGAGACATGTATAGTTGTAAAAACAAAAATACTTGGAGAAAATCAGGCTTATTATGATAATTCCATTTTACAAAACAAAGGCTGGAGTAGAAGAAATACATGACTGACTTTGATAGAGCAATGTGTGATTTGAATTTTGAGTGCTATCTATTCTTAACAGAGACTATTGAAGAGGGTTTTTAAATTTGTTTGCTATCTAGGCACATAAATAGAAAAGCATATATTCCTCTGGGAATACTAAATTTAGAAAGTAGATCTCTTTTCCCACCCATCCCCTCGCTCTTCAAAAAACAAGAGATCAAAATTACTGGTTATCTATCATTTCACAGTTAGTCAAAAGAAGAAGCCATTGATCTGCCACCAAGTAAATGGTTCATACCCACAAACATCAACCCTATTTACATAAGTAGCATATAACATCAGATTGGTGAATTAAACTTAAATAAATCAGAGATCTTATCAGATATTAAGTTTTATTAATAATTTAAAGGACACAGGCAATCAATATACTCAAAGAAGCAGAAAGATCAAGGGCCGGTCCCCAAGTCCTATCTTCCCACATGAAACATGAATTCTGGCTCAGAATAATAGATGAAATTTGTAAGGTAAAGTCCCCAGGCTAATTTCATAAAAGAGGAGACTTTTATTGTGAAACATGTTCATTTAATATCCTACAGAGTTAGAGATCTCCAAGAAGACATGCCTCATAGATTTAAGTTGATTAAATAATTGATCAGCTGGGAACCATACCACCCTGAGACTCACCCAAGAAGGACCCTGGACCCAGAATGAGCCCCTCAGAAGACTGTGTTTTAAAGTCCCTTTTCTGAAATGTTCTAGGTTACTTCTGATGACTAAGACTGGATGAGGTCAGCACTGCTGTCCTATTAAAATGCCACTGGCCAAAACCAGATCCCATATGAGTCCTGTCACCAGAAATACCTTCTTTAAAATTTTCTCAGTCCCCTTTGGGTGGTTGGGGCTTGCCTGCAGTCAGTGGTGCTTTATAACTAGGGTGCCACATGTGCCATGAGCTCCTTTTCTTTTCTTTGGGGAACTCTCTGATTCTTTGTATTACACATAGGGTTGGCCAGATGCCCTAAGGAACTCCAGGACTTAACACCTTTAAAGTTGCTCTATTGTTGGGGGCTCCAGTTCAAAGAAGGCAACCTTAAAAGTAGATTGCTTCCCACAGCAAGCATGGTATTTTTTTTTTTTTTTTTTTTTTTAATGAGATCTGATGAGATTCAGCCACCAGAATGGTATTTATACAAAGATATCTTGAGTATTAGTAAACGTGCAAGCAAAGCTCGATTGGCAACTAAAGAAACAATAATTAGATACTGGCCAGGCAGGGGCAGTGGTGAGCTGGTAAACTGGCTCAGACAAAAAACTTTTTATGTGTAAATTTTACTGGTTTCTGTAAAATGAATACTTTCATCAAGGCCATTGTTGGGTCATCACAAGAAGCTTGTGAAATTCCTGAATTTTTAACAATCAGCTCAACAGTGCAAGTTGGGCTCAGCCTACCACTGGGTTGGGAAGGAGTGCACAGTCAGATGAAAGCCAAGCAGACAGAAAGGAGAACCAGCTGTGAGGCAGAGACAATGTCCAAGAAAAGTTTGCTCTCCATACAAGTACTCATTAGCTGGGTTCTGGTCTTCTCCGTAGCTTCGCCCTTCACACACAGAAGAGGTTTTGCATTTGCAAATAGTACTTGAGGTTATTTTAAAAAATAATAATAATAGCTGAAAGCATCTTTTAACCCTAGTCTTAACAAAAGCAATAATGAACTCAGCTACTAAAATAATTTTATGCTGCTTTAAAAGAAAGTAATATTCATCCAATTTTAAAAATGTTAACAATCCTATTGTATTTCAGCACTAGTGAAAGCATATCCAATATGTTTCACTTCTTTGGACACTGTATTCACACACTGATACACACAAACATACATACACATCATTAAGCATTTACTATTACATACAAGAGAAACCATCTTAAGAAGGAATATACATAACTTCTGTGAGGGCAAGACGGTTTGTTTTGATCCCTGATGTTTCTCATCCACCTAGAAGATTATGTAATTCACAGTAGGTACTCAATAAATATTTGTAAAACCATGAATGCTGTACATATAATAACTAAACTGTGGCAAAAGAGGTTAACTAGTATGGAGTAGAGCTGGGTAGTCTTTTTAGGGGTCTTTGCAAAACTGAAAGCTACAAAAAGAGAAACAGAATGTGAGTTGCCTGGAATTTAAATAGTAATGGTTGGCAGATCTAGAGCTATTGAGTCTAGAAGAGACAAAAATTTACATTAGAACTGTTTTGACCTAGAAAAATATTAGTTGTTTTTATAATATTGCCTAGTGCCTTGGGTTAGAAAAGAAAGAAAAATGAAGAGGAATCTAATCTGACAGATTTTCAGTGAGGCAGAATTTCAATTCAAAGTAAGAGGGAAGTTTCTGGGAATTAGCAAAGTTTAACAATGCTTTAAAAAAGATAGCAAAAAGGACCTCACCTCTTCCTGCTCCTCTCATGTAAAGTCTTCAAGACAACATGACCCTTAGGAGTTTCCCAGTTCTGAGGTTTCTTGTTTTAAATAGGAGCAGGAATTCAGGAAATAAGCTTTAAGCATCTTTGCCATAATCTACCACTAAACCATAAATTGGCTTAAATATTTGGACGTATTTAAATGTATTTGTCTAGCTTGAAACTCTCCTGTTGTTTTAATCAAAATGAAAGGCTGAGAAAATTGGACACAGCCTAGAAACACAAGAGTACCATGTTTGCAAATCAACCCCCTCCCCCAGAAAGTCTCCCAAATATCACATATTCAGTAGCATCTAAAATTTTAATATAGCTAATTTTTTAAGAAACACGTAATTTCAATAAGAAATATTTTTAATCAGTCATTTATTCATTAATACCTCTCTAGGGTATGAAAGTTAGAAAAGGTTTTTCTACGAAGATCAAGGGGTAATATCCCACAATAGCAGGTCAATGCATACATATGAGTTTCTTATTTCTCAGTGGATCCTTCAGAAGAATGCATTCAGTACCCAGCTATAATGAAGGGGTTATGCATAAAGCTACTGAAAGTGATTCATTGTACTTTCCAGCATTAGCCTTGTGGAGTCTCCCATATAATAAATAATAAAGACATTATATGGAAAAACCTTGAGCATTTTATGTAGTTAGAATCTACACTGGTGATTTGTTATATATTTTTGGATGTTCTTTTGGTACCATTAGGGCCAGGATATCTGTACCCTTATGCAAATTAGAAAAAGGTCCCTGTTGGGCCGACCAACTATAAAACACAGCTCTTCTTCTAGCTGCCTTCTCTTTTTCCCTCCCCATGGTCATGATTTGGCAAACAGAACCTGAAGTAGGTGCTTATGCCTCAAGCAAACTTATGAGGGCATAATCAGCATATGTATTCATGCAAGCCTACGTTCTTAGTCTATTGTGCTGCTATAACGAAATACAACAGAACGAGTAACTTATAAACGATAGTAATTTGTTTCTTATAGTTCTGGAGTCTGGGGAATTCCAGAATCAAGGTGCCAGCGGGTGAGGGCCTGGTCTCTCTGCTTCCATGATGGTGCTTTGTTGTTACATCCTCTGGAGAGGAGGAATACTTTGCCCTTCTATGGCAGACTTGGATAGGTAAAACTGGGTAAAATCTCCCTTAAGCCTTTATTTTTAATTTTTATATATTCATTGTTTTGAGACAAGAGTCTCACTCTATCACCTAGGATAGAGTACCATGGCTTCAGGCTAGTTCACAGCAACCTCAATCCTCCTGCCTCAGCCTCCCAAGCAGATGGGACTACAGGTGTGTGACACCATGCCTGGCTAATATTTCCATTATTTTTAGAAGAGATGGGATCTCGCTTTACTCATGCAGGTCTTGAACTCCTAACCTCAAGCCATCCTCCTGCCTCAGCCTCCCAGAGTGCTAGGATTACAGGACCGAGTCACCTGCCCTAAATCCTCAAGCCCCTTTATAAGAGCATTAATTGCATTCAAGTACTCAGTCACTATCTTTAGGCCTATCTCTTAAAACTGTTGCATTGGGGTTTAAGTTTCATTTCAAAAGGGACAAAACCATTCAAACAATAGCACATAGGTAGACTTTTAACCATAAAATGGTTCTGACTATGAAGAATATATTTGAAATTAAAGTTTAAAGAAAACAGACTACTCTAATTCATTAACTATCCTGCACTCACTACTACTTCCATCACCACCTAACAAATGGAAATATTCCAGAATCAGTAAATTTACAAGTAATATATTACATAAGATATCATCAAATATCCCCATTATCAAATCTAATAATTTTCACAACTGTTTGAAAGTATAGAATTGGTCAGATGCAAAGCACTCTTGCTCAGGATCAAACCTACTTTTGCCTTTTGATCCCAAAAGCTGACTTTCTCTACTAGCATTGAGGCATCCTCCTGGATTTGTACAGTTTTTTTTTTTCTTTATTCTTTCAAATCTCATTTATTTGCCTTCTATTTATCTTGAAATATCACAAATCCTCCAGATAGAGAGAGAAAGAATGAGAGAGTGAGAACAAGAAAAATGAGTATGGAAATAAAGACCATAATAGGCCTTGACTTGTATAAAATAAATGGCTCTGATTAAATTGCATAGTTTCCTACACTGTTGCCTACCTTTCTAATGTTCACAGCATACTATTTAGAAGGGTTTTCTAATTGACAGATATTTTTACAGGTTACGTTGCTCACCTAAATTTGCACATATATTACATTTCTTATTTTGACATTGTTAAGTATTTTCTTTATATGCACCATGAAGCCATATGAACATTTTGAACATTTTATAACTTTAAATGTAGTTTCATTTCAAAGTAATGAAAAAGATCATGATATTTCTTTATAGTTTAGTACTCAAAAGTATATATTAGTTTAAGCTCCTACCTAGCTAATGACCTTAACCATTTACCTGGTCAACCAAGCCAGAACTGGAAAGGCTATCTCAGGTCAGCTTTCCATGTACAACTTCAGATTCCATCAACTGAATTATATGGATCTCAATTTGAAATTATCCCCTCCTTTAAAAGTATCATAGCATTTATACTATTTTCACCAGGACTATGTCAATTACCTCCTAATATGCCTTTCTACCTCTGGTCTTCACCCACTCCAATTCCTTTTGCTATAAAGAATGACTTTATGCAAAACAAGTCTTCAGGACTTAAAGGCTTTTATTGGTTTTCATTTCATACAAGAAACCTTTAAATTCTCTGTATATGTTCTTCCTGACTTTACCTCTTTCTACCTTGCCAACTTAATCTCCCCTACTATCTCTGCACTTTTAATTTTCAGCCACACAAATCTACTTAAATTTCTTCTAATTTTTTCATATTTTAAAGGTTATGTTTTGCATATCTTATTTCTTTTCATTAGCATGACTTTTATAACCTTGCTTTTCTGACAAACATCCATTTTCCCCAACTCTGTATTCATTTATGCCATTATTGCTATACCTTTTGAATGAATACTTACCACTTCTTTATTGTCAAATATTTCTGCCTATGAAATATTGAAATAAGAACTGTGAATTTCTCATCTCTGTATTCTCATATTTCAGTACAACCTATGACATAGACCACCTAAAAAATGGTGGTTAAATTCAGCACAATAATGTAAGAGTGATTCTAGGGAATATTGGAGTGTTTAGAGTTTGGGCATTTGGAAAATCATATCAGAGATAGGAAAAAAACTAGATGTTCTGTATTATCTCTTGACACCATGACACAACTGCTACTACTCCCATTCAAGTCTAGGAAATTTATTTCACAGAATTTCCTTCCCTGAGTGGTATCAGATTAAGATTTACCAATGGGAGGATCTCAGAAATTATTTGGTAGTCAAAGTGAAGCAAAAGCCACTTCTTAGGAGACTGTAGGAATCAAATATGATGGCTTTTTTTTTTTTTTTTTTATCATGGTGCTTCCCCAGACTTCTTATGAGTTACCACTCTGTGGTTTCATGTGCATAACTTCACAAATATCCTACTAGCTTTTTCACACATGCCAGTGCCAGTGATTAAGAATTAAATGATTAATGAGAGTTGCCATGATCTCCAGCTGCAGCCTTCCAGACAAATCTCCAGTGGCTACAAATTTGTATAAACCTTAACTCCCACATTAAGCTACTTATTTCCATAATCTATATAGTGGCCCAGTTTTTCTGACCAAACCTAGACTATTTAGCTTTTGGAAATAAAGTTTATCACGGGAAACCAAATCTTAAAGGTGGGAATTTTTAATTGATTTTATAATATGACCAGATTTAAAAGAATTAATAAGTTCATTGCTAGTAGTACATAGGATACTTATAGACTACAACAGATTTTTTTAATAGTTTCTTACATTATCACCTAGGGTTATCTGGAGTTGGATGCCAATAGCTTTGAGTGACTATCTTAGTTAAGGCTATTATAATGAAATGCCATAAATGGGATAACTTATAAACAAAATATCTATTTCTCATGCTTCTGGAGGCTGGGAAATCCAAGATCAAGGCTTCAGTAGATTTGATGTCTGGTAAGGGCCACTTCCTTACAAAGAGTGCCTTCTTACTTTGTCCTCACATGATAGAAAGAGCAAGGGAGATTTTCAGGGCCACTTTTAAAATGGCACTAATCCCATTCATAAGGGCCCCTGCCTCATGACCTAATCACTTCCCAAAGTCCTTACCTTCTAACATCATCTCCTTGGGGTTAGCATTTCAACATATGAATTTTAGAAGAACATAAAGATTCAGACCATAGCAGTGATCTACCACCTGCTAAAATTTTTTAACCAAAAAAAAAGTAATGAAATTAGAGTATAAAGTCAGAGGAGAGGAGGATGGTTGGCTACTTTAACTATACTAGACAAAAATGGAAAAAGCAAATAATGAAGTCAATATTCTCCCATCTCAAGGTGTGAGTAATGAAAGTGAAACACCTATGACTGTCCTCAAAAAATATCTCACTGGTTTTAGTTGCAGATTTGAAATATTTGAAAACCAAACCCAAAGTCTGATACTACAAGGGACTGAATTAAAATGAAATGAAATTCATAGCTTCTCAGGATGTCTTACAGTATCATATCTATGACTTTGACTGGGAAAGAGTGGGACACTAAAGATTGTGGTAGAAATATTTAGATAGATTATAGTGAACACTCAAATGGCACTCAGTAGAACCTCCCCTGTCTAAATAGATTCACCTTCCCTTACTAAAAAGCCTTTAGCCTTGAAGGAGAACGCTGACTCTCATCAACTCTTAACTCCACCATCTCTCTTGCTTTTAGACCTTTAAGTAGACTCAAACCTTAAAAAAATATACAAAGTTTGATCATGAAGGATATACTTCTCACAGACAAAAAAAATTGCAATATTTTGATAATTTTTATTAGCAGAAAGTTTGAGGATAGATTTGGTAAATTATTCTAAGAGTATTAGAATTAGGAGGAAGAAATATACTGTTTGGTTCAGCTGGGTTTATTTACATGAGTACACTCATCAGTGATTTTTGACTCAATGTGTTACCTTGAATTGTTGTGAATAAACTCTAATAGATTTGTATTATTTAGGATTCTCCATAGATTAGATGGATGCGTAGATAGATAGATAAGAATTTATTAGGAAAACTGGCTCATGCAATTGTGGAGGATGGCAAGTCCCAACTTAGGCTATCTGAAAGCTGGAGACTCAGGAATGCTAAAACTGATGGTATAACTGGATCTGAAACTGAAGACATGAGAGTGTGGAGTTGTTGTATCTGTGGGAAAGAGAAGAAGGGTGCCCCGTCTCCACAAGACTTTAACACAAGTTTGAATGTAGAGAAGAAATCCAAAGATTTACAAAGAAAAAGTTCATTATCTGCTTCATGACCCTTCTTCTATTCCCCCTCCCTGAAATAACCTGGATCAACAGTGCAGTGTGGATCTTTCTACACAGGTCACTTTGCTTATTCAAGCTTATTCAAGATCTCCATGCATATATAAAAGGAGATTTTTAAAAATTCCCTTCATGTGGTTACTTATTTTATCATAATAAAATTATATAGTAAAAGGAGTCAGCAACTTTTTAAATCTTATTTAGATAAAAGTACATATGATTTTTACTATTTTTCAAAGTGAAAGTCATATTAAACATACCTTTCTATATTGTTTTTCTCTTTCATAAATACTTTGTGACAAAACCCCTAGTTAACTGGCAAAGCTCTAATTCATTTGTTTATTTAAGTGAGCATAACATATCTCATAGTTTTGATATTTTGTATTTTATTTAGGCATTGCCCTAAATAAATCAGTCACATTAATAACTGGATGCCAATAAAAGAATACTAATCAAAATAAGAATATCTTAATTTGCTTTTAGTTGTGTGGGATAGATATGCAAGAGTGAATTATGAATTGTCTAAGACTAATGGATTATGAATTTTTTTATTTTAATGATTGCTAACAGGTTTTTTTACAAAAAGGTTGTACCAGTTCATATTTCCACTAAATTATATACATACCCAAGATTGTTAAAATTAATTTTAAAGTTTGTTAGTTTTATTGCATTTCCCAAATAATTAACTTAGGAATTTTCATGGGTTTATTTGGTATTTGGTTTGCTTTATATGAATTGACCACATTTCTATTGGTTTGTTTACCCGTTCTATCTTTTGTGGGGGTTTGTGTTTGTTTTGTTTTGTTTTGTTTTGTTTTATTTTGTTTTGTTTTTTGAGACAGAGTCTCGCTTTGTTGCCCTTAGTAGCGTGCTGTGGCATCATAGCTCACAACATCAAACTCTTAGGCTCAAGTGACCCTTTTGCCTCAGCCTTCTGAATAGCTGGACTACAAGCTACAGGGGCCCACCACAACACCCAGCTATTTTTTAGAGATGGAGTCTGGCTTTTGCTTAGGCTGGTCTCAAACTCCCGAATTCAGGTGATCCACCTGCCTCATCCTCCCAGAGTGCCAAGACTACAGGCACGAGACCCCATTCCGGGCCTTTTGTCTCCCTTATTTTTATCT
>CAUYPK010069319.1:0-20274 GCA_963574355.1 Loris lydekkerianus | reverse complement strand
GAGGCTGCATGAGCTATGACGACACCACTGCACCTTAGCTGGGGCAAGAAAGCAAGGCCCTATGGAAAAAAAAAGAGGCTCGGTGCTGTAGCACAGTGGTTAGGGCACCAGCCACGTACACTGAGGTTGGTGGGTTTGAACCCGGCCCAGGCCTGCTAACCAACAATGACAACTGCAACAAAAAAATAGCCAGGTATTGTGGCAGGCACCTGTAGTCCCAGCTACTTGGGAGGCCGAGGCAAGAGAATCGCTTAAGCCCAGGAGTTTGAGGTTGCTGTGAGCTGTGACGCCACAGCACTCTATCAAGGGACATAATGTCTCAAAAAATAAATAAATAATACAAAAAATTACAGTATAACAACTGACATAGCAATTACATTGTATTAGGTTTTATAAGTAATCTAAAGATTATTTAAACTATTTAGCAGGATAGTATGTTATATATAACTATTACACTCCCTTATATCAGGGACTTAGACATCTGTGGATTTTAGTGTCTGCAAGGGATCCTGGAACCAATCCTCCATGGACACCAAGGGGATGATGTACTTTTCAGCCATGAGCTTCTTAAGGGCAGGTGTCATTTGTGATCCATTTTTATAATCCCTGTACCCCTGGCACATAGAAAGGGCTCTGTAAAGACTGTGAAAGGAGTGAGCAAAGGAACCACTCAGGCTAATGCTGATTGCTTTTTTTGGTGGTAGCAAGAACTGACTTAAAAGAAAATATAAGATGCATTTGATCAGGAGTTTGGGACAACCCTGACTCCACTCCCATGGTCAGTTAGGCTCAAAGTCAGGCCCTCCCATTTCCCAAAATCAATGAATTGTCTCCTAATTAGTTGTCCTTGTGCCATCTGCCTCTGTCCTCTAACAAAGTCACCTGAATAACCAATGATCTATCCTGTGCAAAACCAAGGTGTGATGCGAGACACTGTGTGAGGATGCCCAAAGAAATGTTTAGGACTTTTATTATCATCTTTTTGTTTTAAATTCCTATTTGTTATGTGAATTAAAGTGTGCATACCATTAGTAACTCTTATTTAGCATTTACTATGTATCAGGGACTGTTCTGAGCACTTTATGGTAACTAATTTAATTCTCACCAAATCCAGTAAAATAGATACTATTATTATCCTCATTTATCAGATGAGGAAACTGAGGCACAGGGTTTAGAAAATTTGCCCTGTCGTAATGGTAGGTCTGCGATTTGAACTCAGGCAGTTGGACTGTATAGCCCTATTTATATTCATAGCCCTGTGTTGCTTGCATACGTTAGTGGTGTAATGCATAATATATTTTAAGTAAATATGAATGTACAGAACATTTTTATTGGTGAAAGTGTACAAAAAAACCATTACACTTCATGACTTTTGTCTAATCACTTTTTTTCACTATGGTTTGGCAATATTTTTCTGTAAAGGGTCAAATAGTAAATATTTTAGGCTTTGAAGGCCAAGAGGCAAAACTGCTAATATTATATAGATACTTATAGAATATGAGAGAAAAACTTTTACAAATTTTTACTGATAAAATTAAAACATGATGATAATAATTGAATATAACACCTCGTTATGCAGCTCTACTGATGAGAAGAAGGGAATTTTTCCTGGGATACTATTTCACTTAAGTGAGATTCAAAGTCCGTGTTCTCTATTATCAGATTGGTTGTGAACGTTCACCCGTGAAAACTATTCTTAATGCATAGTCTAAAAACACAGTGAGTGGATCTGGCCTCCAGGCTCGAGTTTGTTGACCCCTAGACTATGCCACTATTGCCGAAATTAGTGTAAACTCCTCCCCTTACAGTCTAAAGCAGTGTTCCAACTTTAATCTTGCTGTTCCCCTCCATCCAATTGGATGACTGGCATTCCTTAGACGTTCTCCGTTTCTCCTGAAAGGCCTCATGGTCCAAAAGAATAAGCAGAAGTAAACATGATCTGAGTTAGCATCTTGCTTCTGTCCTTTAATAGCTCCATTAACTTTGGGCAAGAGAATTAACCTCTTTATGCCTTGATGTAACTTGCTTTTCAAGCCTCAACATCCAGTGGGTGAAGATGGAGTCACCAGTTTCCCTGGTGCTCATTAAGGATCCTTGTTCCCTGTCACAGCTTCTCAGTGACTTCTGAGGGTCCCACCTATGCTCCTTTATAAACCTATACCTGATGGGCACCTCATTGTCCAGTCAAGTACCACAGACTCTGCTGGTGTAGCTGTGGCTCCATGGGGTGCCATCACCAATGCCCTGGGGCCAGACCCCACTCACAACACCTGAGCAGTGTGGTAGGTCACCTGGGATGGTGGGAGGGAGGTTACCTTGTATGTCTGTAGTTCACTGTTACAAGGGCAGCAGGGCAACACTACTCATGGGAGTTTACAGTAAAATAACCTTTCTAAGGCTGGTCCCTACCCCACAGAATTAAGAGATCACTGAGACCTGAGCCAGGAGAAGCTGGAGAGGCCCAGCAAGGAGACTTAGCTTCTCTGATGACCAAGACTTATTTATCAGGAAATTCCCTTTGTACCCTTCTGGGCTGCTGCTACTTCTCCTAGGATGTTCATTCCAAAAGGCTGTTCAGCACCTCTGAAAACAGTCCCCTGTTGAATTCATCCAACACAATCCTTGGATTCAAGGTAAGAGCCCACATTCTATGTCCCTGGGTCAAGAATAAAAGCATGAATCAAAGGCCAAATGTGGTGGTTCATGCCTGTAATCCTAGCGCTCTGGGAGGCTGAGCTCATCTAGGATGGTGGGAGCGAGGTTATCTATTATGTCTGTATGCTTTTGTTGAGCTTTTATTGAGCTCCAGACTGCTTTAGCTCAGGAGTTCGAGACCAGCCTGAGCAAGAGCGAGACCCCATCTCTAAAAAAATAGCTGGGTGTTGTGGCAGGTGCCTATAGTCCCAGCTACTTTTGGAGGCTGAGGCAAGAGAATTACTTGAGCCCATGAATCTGAGGTTGGTGGCACCTGTAGCTCAAGCGGCTTAGGTGCCAGCCACATACACCAGAGATGGCGGGTTCGGATCCAGCCGGGGCCTTCCAAACAACAATGACAACTACAACCAAAAAATAGCCAGGCATTATGGTGGGCACCTGTAGTCCCAGCTACTTGGGAGGCCGAGGCAAGAGAATCACTTAAGCCCAGGATTTTGAGGTTGCTGTGAGCTGTGACCCAATGGCACTCTACCTAGGGCAATAGTTTGAGGCTCTGTCTCAAAAAAAAAAAAAAAAAAGAGTCTGAGGTTGCTGTGAGCTGTGACACCACCGCACTCTACTGAGGGTGAAAGTGGACTGTCTCACAAAGAAAAAAAAAGTGTAACTCAACTGCAACTTTCTTTTGCATCAAATAGTAGCCTTGGAACAAGCACCCAGAGCTTTGCTTCCATTGATACATATAGCTGAGCTCCTCCCGGAGCTCATTCATTCATTCCACATCCTGATGACCTGGCTCTTCTTACTCAGGTTAACATCTCTCATAGGGGCAATATCCCACGTGCAGGCTTGTCAGAAAATGGTGACTTCTTGGGGTCGGTGCAAGTGTGCATGGATTATGCAAGGTCTGCAGCATCCATTTTCCCTTGAAGGCCACCAGATGTGTTTGCCTGATGTGAACAGTCCCATCTCCAAAAGCTGCAAGCCTCACCTGTCCATGGGTCACAGAAGCACGCCAGCACTGCACAGCTGAGCTGTATTATTTAAAGTCATGCTCCCGTGTGGTCTCAGCTGCCTTATACTGCGCAGTAGATGTTCATAATCTGCCTCAAGCCAGGTCAACAGGACA
The DNA here is from genome assembly GCA_963574355.1 of Loris lydekkerianus. Classification (NCBI taxonomy): domain Eukaryota; kingdom Metazoa; phylum Chordata; class Mammalia; order Primates; family Lorisidae; genus Loris; species Loris lydekkerianus. The sequence continues at coordinate 16,493 of CAUYPK010069319.1, read as the reverse complement.
TCTGTGGTGTTCCCATTCCCCAAAGTAACCATCGAGTAAATACACTTTTAATGGCTGCATAATTCTTCATCACCCTAACCCTAACCCCTATATATACATGTATGTCATTTTCTAATTGTTTGCTCTTATAAGAATTGCCTCCAGGAACATATTTGTAAATGAATCTTTGCACTGTTCGTTATGCAATGTACACAGTAATGATGAAACTGAATGACAAGCAGTTGGTTCCTGTATAGTGGGTCATGCTCTCCCAGCCAAAGGAATTTTAGAAGGTCCTTCTCTTTTGACAGCTGAGTTGAATCAGAACTCAGTGTGACCTTGACACCACAGTTTTCTGTTAGTTTTCCAAAGATTGTAAGACATAAAAGGGGTTCTCTGGGAGCAGACCAACACATAAACAAAGTTCCTGAAAACTAAGGAGAATTCATGTCTTCGCCCAGGGCTCTTCCCATTTTGTCATTTGGATATAAGTGGTCTAAGGACTTCCAATGACAGTCTTGCCTTCTTTTCTGATGTGTCTTGTTATTGTAAATGTCTTGTTATTTAAATAGTTTAATTAAAGAAGATAAACTGCAGTCACTTGCATCAGATAAAGATGACATCAACTCTGCAATAACTGGAAATTTCACCACAGAGTAACCTTGGGATATTATTGAGATTTGTTTCCTCTCTCTACCTTGTGTAATCCAAATGCACTCTTAATTTCGCCAACAGAGGCAATGGTTTATTTGCCATAATAATACTACCACCTTGCACATTTGATTCTCGGAACAATACTCTGAAGTACAAATAGCTATTTTTTATTATCCCAGTTTTATAGACGGAGAAGCTCAGGCTCAAGGATGTTAAATGGTTTCTGGTCCATTTCCCAGTCTCCAGGAAGGCCTGTGGGTAACAGCTGTAATGGGGTGAACGTCTCAGATGATGATGGTAGAGACTGTATTTCCTGCTCTCTGTATCCCCCAACTCCTCTGCCCCCGGCAGCATTCCCCTTGTCAACCAAGCAAGCAAACAGCACCAACCACCACAGCAGCCACGCAAGCACCAAAACGCCTGTGGGGGGTTCTCATCTCAGCCCTTCTCTCCGTCTTCTTTAACACCTGTACAATACCCGAGACAAAATGTACTGCTAGCTAGATTTCTTTGAGCCAAAACAACTTGAGACGACAAGAAAAGAAGATGGCTGGCTTAGGATCTGAGAGAGGCGGTGCAGCTTTAAATGATCAGAATCCAAGAGTGGGTGGAGCTCAAAGAAGACACACTTAACCAGGCTGTGACCAGCTGGGGGGTCCTGCACTGGCCTTCTGTTCCCTGAACAACCTTGTTTCAAGTTTTCTCTCCCAAACGCAATGTTTACAGGCAGCAAATTAGTAGTCACAGCTGGCCAGTAGCCACAGTTGAGCTTAAATTATTTGACAACATTTTAAATTGTGAGTATTACTTAATAATCTGAATTTTTATATTTCTTGGAAAAATCAGAAGATTAGCCTATGGGAGGCCAGTATTCCTGGGAGGCAGCCACCAGTTGCTGCTGAGGGATGACTGTCATTTTGAATGAGGCTTACCCCTCCTTACAGCACCCCCACTCCAGCCAGCTGCTTCTCTTTATCACTGGCCTATGTAAGCAATGGAATCTGAGACCTTTGACGGAAAGAATACGACCCGAAGGTGCTGTAATTACTTAAAAGTGAGCAAGCCTATGACGTCTGCTGAAAAATAGGCCCAAATTTTTCATCCTTATTAGAGACTACCACAATGTAATCTTTCAAACTTTCCACTAATTCTTTTATATTTTTAATGGTCATATTTTTAATTAATAAGAGCTCTTTTTTGTCCTTTGACATGAACCCTATTCTTTTCTGGATGAAATATCTCCATGAGTCTTTCTGAATATATTAATTAGAACTTTTTAGTTTAATTTGCTTTGATTTGGGTTCAAAATTGATTTGGGTTAACTGTGTCCTCCGAGGTAAGAAAAAATACATAGAGAATAAATAAAAAAGGTCCAACACCCAATAAGTAGGATCAGTTTGTGGAAGAGCTGATCATAGTTAAGGATAGATTGTAAGTTTTCTTATCCTTAAAATTATACAGGACAGACTTTGGGAGGAAGATGCAGGAGAGATTCTGCAGAGTCAGGATGCAGTTACCTTCGTTTTAAAAAGTGAGGATTCAAGAGATAAGGCCCTTAGTTGACAGAACAAGAAATAAAGCTGTAAGTATGTTAGAATAACAAAAGTAACCCACAGAGAAACAAGTCATTTAAATATATAGAGAGAAAAGGGGCTGCCAGTGAAATCCTTATTTATCATGGAAGGAGGAAAACAGGTAAGGTACAAAAATCAATCAATAGGGTGGCCCCTGTGGCTCAGTGATAGGGCGCTGGCCCCATATACCTAGGGTGGCGCATTCAAACCCAGCGCCTGCTGAACTGCAATGAAAAAATAGCCGGGCGTTGTGGCGGGTGCCTGTAGTCCCAGCTGCTCGGGAGGCTGAGGCAGGAGAATCGCGGAAGCCCAAGAGCTGGAGGTTGCTGTGAGTCCTGTGACGGTAAAGTGAGACTCTGTCTCTACAAAAAAAAAATCCATCAATAGGAATAGAAGCATATTATTGAAAGAAATAGAAATAACATAGGGAGAAGTATCTAAAAGAGTTAAAATGATTGTTTCCAAGGAATGGGACTGGAAGAGAGATGAGGGGAAGCAGGGCATTTCTGCCATCTTTTTTACTCAGTCCCCACCCTGTTGCTTTCCTATCCACCAACCCATCCCTTCCCAACCCCCTACTCTTCATCTTTAGTTTTCTGGTTCCAACTTGTCTGTTTATTCATTTATAATCATATGTTGTTTTTCTTTAAAAACTCAACTTGCACAAAAGAGACGATCTTACTCTAAGATTCCAGAGACATCCAATCACAAACTGGAGTCTTCCAGCCATCGCACAAAATGGCCCATTTTCTCTCAGAGCATGTGGGTCTTCTGGAGATAGCATGGACTCTGCAGACCCAGAATGAATAAGGAACTGCAAGAGGGTGAGGATGGCTTGGGAATTGTGATGATGATCACAATGATGATGATGATGATGATTCTGTAGGTCTGGCGTTGAGAAAAAATATTTACTGCTTGTATTTAGTTAACTGTTGCTATGTACCAAATGGCCATATACCCAGCAGCTTAAAACAGCATCCCTTTTTTATTTCTCCACAGTTTTGCAGGTCAGAATGCCTTGTCAGCTCAAATGAGTTCTCTGCTCACATTCTCACAATGCTGAAATCAACATGTCCGCCATGCTAGGCCCTTATCTGGAGGTTCTGGCAAAGAATCCGCTTCTGGGCTCATTCAGGTAGTTGGCAGAACTCAGGTCCTTGCAGTTGTAGGGCTGAGGTCCTTATTTTCTTGCAAGGGTTTGCTCTTAGCTCCTACAGGGTACTGTTAGGATCTTTCCCTGTGGACCCTCCATCTTCAAAGCCAGCAAGGGATACCTCTTTTGCATTGAGCCTTTTCATGCTTAGAATCTCTGTCACATCTTTTTCTGCTACCAGCTGGAGAAAACCCTCAGCTCTTAAAAGCCTCACATGATGAGTAGGATGATAGGCCCATCCAGATCATCTTCCTATCTTAAAGCCAATTTACTCTAATTAGTAACTTTAATTACACTCGCAAAATTATTTGCCATGTAAACAACATGACCATGTGTGAGAACCAAGGTGAACAAGGACCATCTTATCCTTCCCCACACTACTCAAGAATAATGAGTTATTTTTATATGATTTGTTTTTATTATAAAAACATAGAAAAGTACAAAGAAGAAGTTTACTCATTTTTTAAAAACTGGCTCAGTGTCCACAGCACAGGGGTTACAGCGCCAGCCACATACACTGAGGGTGGCAGGTTTGAACCTGGCCCGGGCCAGCTAAACACATGCAACAAAAAAATAGCTGGGTATTGTGGCAGGTGCCTGTAGCCTCAGCTACTAGGGAAGCTGAGGAAAGAGAATCGCTTAAGCCCAGGAGTTTGAGGTTGCTGTGAGCTGTGATGCCTCTGCACTCTCCTGAGGGTGACATAGTGAGACTCTGTTTAAAAAAAAAAAAAAACAAAACTGTCATAAATCTCTCAGTTCCTGGAAACAATCATAAACATTTGGAATACATCATCTGACCAGGTCCTTGCCCACACAGAGTAGAAAGATCAATAGACAACAGTGGGATTTTACTCAGCAAATTAATTTTAAGTAAAAGAAATTAAATTAAAATAGAAAAAAAATTGCTGAACTTCAGATAAATATTTCTATACCACAAAAAGTCTTAAAATAACTCCCTTAAGGATAAGAAAAACTAATATAAAAATCATCATGAAGTTGGAATTATGTTTGTTTTAAAAAGCTGCAGTTTATGCATTTCATTTTGTAGAATGGATAATTTTCTGGCCATTAAAGATGAGTAAGTTTACATGCTTTGAAGTCCTTCCATTGTCCTTTTTTCTCAATTTTTGTTAGGTCTATAATTAAGAGTTTGCAATGTCTGCATTTTTTTCTTTAACCATACATTCTGCAGCTGGTTAGTAGACAGCTTACTTCTGCATTTAAAACAATTTTAAATTTATCTCCTGTTGTTTTTTTTTTTTTTAATCTTCAATTTTCTTCTTGGTTTCTTTATTTTGATTCATCTCTTGGTTGACTGAATTACAGCATAAAGAAAAATTTTTTTGAGAATGTGGAAACCCTGTGTTAGTTCACACTCAAGAATGACTGTCCAAATTCTTTCTACTTAAGGAATAATTTGGCAGAATATCAAATTCATGAGTCACACCTTCATACCCTTAAATTGTACGGGCCTTGCTTCATTGTCATTTAACATCATGTTGCTCTTGATTTTTTTAACCTGATACATTCTATTACTGACCACTGTGTACCCATTTTATCTTGACACTGTGCTGATGCAAGTCTTCATTTCAGTTAAGTTTCTTCCATTATTCTGTGGCTCCACGCATTCTGAGTTCTTCTTTAGGGATGTCAATTATGCATATATTGAATCTTCATTGTTTATTCTCCATAACTATCAAATTTTTATAATTGTTTTTATTTCTTTGTTCTCTTACATATTGTTTCGTTGTTTGCACGTTTGTTCATTCTGTTTTGCGTTGATTCTAAAGTGGTTTTCTTCTCTTTCTTTTCTTGAGTTCTGCCACTTGGGTTTTCTTCTTCCTTATTTGTACTGCTGAAACTGCTCATTTAGATTTTGTTTTGTTTTATTTTTTAATTTTAAAGAGAGAGAACTTTGGATCTGGACATGACATGGTGGTTCAGGCCTGTAATCCCAGAACTTTGGGAGGTCAAGATGGGAAGATTGCTTAAGGCCAGGAGTACAAGACCAGCCTCCTCTACAAAAAAATAAGAGAAATTAGTGGGGTATTGTGGCACATGTTTGTAATCCCAACTACATGGGAGGCTGAGGCTGGAAGATAACTTGAGCCCAGGAGTTTGAGGTTGCAGTGAGCTATGATGATGCCACTCCATTCTAGCCTGGGCAATAGAGCAAGACCCTCAAAAAAGAAGAAAGAAGGAAGGAAGGAGGGAGGAGAAAGAGAGTGAAAGAAAAAGAAAGAAAAGAAAAAAGAAAGAGAAGAAAAAGAGAGATAACTTTGTAATTTCTCTGATGAGATGGAGAATTCTTCATTAAATAGCATGGGGAGAGATAGAAGGTCTTTGAAGTAAGTGGCAGCTTTACTTTGGTGTGTTTCCAAATCTGCTTACAGTATTTCCTCTCCACAAGAGAATGTCTCTGAGGTTCTCAGATTTTGACAATCAGGAGGTTATTAAGACTCCTAGCAAAGCCCTCTCAGTCCAGGCTCTCTGAGTTATAATCTAGCAATTGCTTCAGCATGTTTACTCCTCTTTTCTTTTTTTTTTTTTTTGGAGACAGAGACTCAGGCTGTCACCCTGGGTAGAGTGCTGTGGCATCACATCTCACAGCAACCTCCAACTCCTGGGCTCAAGCGATTCTCCTGCCTCCACCTCCCAAGTAGCCGGGACTACAGGTGCCCGCCACAATGCCCGGCTATTTTTTGGTTTCAGCCGTCATTGTTGTTTGGCGGGCCTGGGCTGGATTCAAACTCACCAGCTCAGGTGTATGTGGCTGGCGCATTAGCCGCTTGAGCCACAGGTGCCGAGCCGTTTACTCCTCTTTTCAACCTTGCCTGCTGTCATACTGTTTCTTCACGGGAACACTCCAAGTTTCTCCTATGGAGTCCGTAGATCTTACTAATCAAATCTAAATTGCAGTCATTTGAGGACTACTTCCACAATTTTTCCCTTATCAGCATATCGATCCTACTAAAATCAATGTTGTTTTGTCACATCAATTCCCAATTATTTATTTATTTATTTTGAGACAGAGTCTCACTTTGTTCCCTTGGTAGAGTGCTATGGCATCATGGCTTATAGCCACCTCAAACTGTTGGGCTCAAGTGATTCTCTTGCCTTAGCCTCCCAAGTGGCTGGGAATATAGGTGCTCGCCACAATGTCTGGCTGGTTTTAGAGGCAGGGTCTTGCTCTTGCTCAGGTTGGTCTTGAACTCCTGAGCTCAAGCGATCTACTTGCTTCAGCCTCCCAGAGTGCTGGGATTACAGGCATGAGCCATTGTGCCTGGATAATTTTAACTTATTTTAAAAGGAGGCATATCATTATCATAAATGAAAAACCAGTATCACTTACTATTAAAATAAATGAAACTAAAACAAAATGATAGTAAGTTCTAGCTAGCTAGAGTTGTCTCCTGGAAGCTGAGTCTGAAGTCTATGCTTTCCTTCTTAGAAAGACTGATTAACACAAATTAGAGAAAAGGTAAAAACTACTGGCATTAAACCAAGGCTTTCTTCTTGATTTTATCACAAATGAAAGAGAACTACAAAATGAATAACTTTTTCCTTATGTCATTTAATACAACAGAAGGACTGTTCGTGAACTACCTAAACTTATATCTTTCCCCCAGTAATACAAGTCTATTTTTCCCTTTGGAAAATACCACCTTACTCTAAGGATCAAGGATCACAGGTCGGTGGCACTAATATTTAAGGAAATATCTGTTCTGCTCAAGGTAAGCATATTTTATGACTTGTGGTTTGAAGTTCTAAGCATTTCCTTGTTTCATTAAAAATGGGGACTTTTCTGTGTTTTTTGCTTTGTTTTGTTTTTGTGTTGTTTCCAGAAGATTTGGGGGTGGAGGGAAGCCAAAATATCTTGACTACCTTTAACTGGATACACGTGATACGCATCCCTCTGAAGTCTTCCAGTTGTGTGCTGGTTGGCACAGGTTCAACCAGACGTGGATGGAGCCAGATCTCAAACTTGACTCTTCTGATTCAGTCTCCTGCTGCACATCTGCTTCTAAGTTTTGTGGTACCAGAAGGTAGAATGAAAAAACTGCTTCCTTGCTGCTGTCCCTTCCACAAAATTTCCTCCATGTTTGTGAATTCAAGGTGTGTGTGTGTGTGTGTGTACTTTCCCAGCCTTTACTTCAGAACGGTAGTGTCTTCAACAGCAGATGAGAGTTTTCATGAGTGTTAAGCTCACACCCCCAGTTGGGTTGGTCTCTGAACCCTACATCTTGTCCCAGATCTGTTTCACATAGAGAGGTGCTGACAGGGTCAAAACAGTATCATGATATCAATAATGCAGTTTCTGACTTTTTGAAGAATGTTATTTCTTATCTGAGTATACATCAGAGTGTTTTAATAATGCTGTTTGAGGGGAAGTGGCCTCTGCTGTTTCCCACTTCCTATAAATCCGAAGGTGAGGAGCTTCCTGCTCACGCTGCCTGAAGAATGAGTTGAATGACGTCCAAGTGGCTCACACTAAGCAAGGCCCCCTTTGCCTTTGCTTAAGCTTCTGCCCCCAGAGAAGAGGGGTGCAGCTGAGGATCAGTGAGGCCACACAGAATGGTGCTACAGTCACAGGCCCACAACATAAGAGGGTGAGCAGGGTCCCCCATTCTGGTACAGGTACAGTCTAGCCAGACTGCAGGTCTATCTCCAAAGGGAAGAAACATATTTTCAAGCTTTTTTCTCTACTACTCTTCCAGCCTCAGCAAAGAGCTGGCTGGCTGACTTCCTTCCTTCCTTCCTTCCTTCCTTCCTTCCTTCCTTCCTTCCTTCCTTCCTTCCTTCCTTCCTTCCTTTTTCTCTCTCTCTCTCTATGGAGTCCATAGATCTTACTAATCAAATCTAAATTGCAGTCATTTGAGGACCACTTCCACAATTTTTCCCTTATCAGCATATCTCTCTTTCCTTCCTTCTTTCTCTCTCTCTTTCCTTCCTTCTTTATTTCTTTCTCTCTTTTTTTTTTTTGACAGAGTCTCACTCTGTCACCCCTGAGTAAAGTATTGTGGTGCAATACTCACCACAATACAGGTGCAGCTCACAGCAACCTCAAACTCTTGGGCTCAAGCAATTCTTAGCCTCCCAAGTAGCTGGAACTACAGGCGCCTGCCACAACGTCTGGCTATTTTTAGGGACGTGGTCTCAGTCTAGCTCAGGTTGGTCTTGAATTCCTCACCTTAGGCAAATTTACCTGCCTTGGCCTCCCAGAGTGCTAGGCTTACAGGCATGAGCCACCATGCCTGGCCCAAGACCTGACTTTTTGCTGAACAACTTCCCCTTCCCAGGCCTCTTACGGACCCCCTCCCTCTCAACTTGTCCATCACTCAGGATAGGAGGGAACACAGAGGGTTCCCTTATTTCTAGCTGCCACATCATCCGGACTACTGCTTGTTATCTCAACCCACTTCAAAAACTTCTCCTCCTTCAGTTCCACACCATCTGGTCATGTTGCTAACAGTTAAGCCCCACCCATTTTACTCAGTGTTTTTAGCCGCTGGTTTATAGTTTCCCCTTACCCTCTCTAGCATCATTACTACCTTAGAAGAGTTGCTATTGTTTCCAAGCTCTGACTTGCTTTTATTTACATTTCTTACTGTAATGTTTGTATGATAAACGTACAGCGGTGCCTTAAAAACCCAGTTGTCTGTTAAGTATAATCACACCGGGAGATTTAAAAAACTCCCAAAGTCTAGAAACCACTCTAGACCAATTTAAATCACATTTTTAAGCATGGAGTGTTTCTGTTTTTATTTTTTTAAGTATCCCAGGTGATTCTAATGTGTTGCCAAAGTTGCAAACTCATCTGATGCTAGCTATAGGTCTTTTGACTCCATCCTTTTCTCCCGGGCTACAGTTTACTCTAGGCTTCACGGCCTTCCTATCCAGTTTGGCCCCCAGGGTCACTCATTTCAGCCAGATTCTTGTTCAACGACTAATCTTCAACACAGAGGGGGAAATTTAAATTGCTAGAGAAAGTCACTTAACTTTCTTGATTCAGGCTTCCTGACTCCACTGGAGCCCATCACGAGGCAGGAGTTATCCGTGCTGGCTTGCTGTATCTATTTCCCACAGTGGCTGTTCTGAATTGTATCTTCAAATCCCTATTCCATCCCTTCCCATCTCTGCTATCACTCAGCAAAGTGCTTAAATCTCTGGAAGAAACTTTTCCTGCAGGTGTGCCCATCTGAATGCTCACAGGCCTTATAACTGCTTTCCTAATTTTAAAATTCCTCTGCAATTTAAAAATTGTCTGAAAATCAAAAGTAAAAAAACACCACCACCCCCGAAAACCCCCAACATGGAAACATTAAAAAATTCCCTGTACCTCCAGGTAGTACATTTTTTCTCTGTTTTTCTTCAAAGGCAAACTCCTTGAAAAAAGATGTCCACACACTCTCTACTTCCTCTCCTCCCATTTGTTTTACCATAATCACTTTGGATATTGTTATCAGTGTCATCCAAGTTGGCAGATTTGCTGGATCTTTCTACATCTGTTCTATGTGACCTCTCAGGATATTTGATACAGCTGACCATCCTTGTTCTGGCTAACCTTTGGCTTCCAAAGTACAAAACTCCCTGGGGTTTTGTTTACCTCTGGCTTCACCATTTCTAACTTTTCAGTGTTAAAGTTCTTTAGGCTTTAGTCCTGGGCTCCTCTTCTGTTTTTTTTCCATATTTTCTTCCCGGGGAATCTTATGTATTACCTCTGGCCTTGAAAACCATCCATATGGCAATGATTCCTAAATTCATATCTCTATCCTAGACCTGTCTTCAGAGCTCCAAACTCCTATGTCCACATAGCTACTCAATACTGGCATTCGATGTCTTATAAATTCCTCATATTCTCTCTGATACGTTCTCCTCCTCTAATCTTCCCCCTCCTTGTTGAAGGGCACCACCATTCTTTTCCATCCACCAACTTGCTCCTGCTAGAAACTTTGGTGTTATTTCAGATACCCCCTTTTTCCTCACCCACAAAATCCAAGCCTTCACAAAGTCCAAAATATATACCTAGAAACATAGCATTTTTTTTCCATTTCTACTGTATCCACTCTCATCTTTTGCCTCGACTACAGTGATCATGTCCTGACCTAACAGGTCTCCTTGTATCCTATCTTTCCCCTCTAGCCCAGTCTCTAAACACTAACCACAGTAACCTTTTGAAAATATTACCCCAATAATATCATTCCCCTGTTTAAATTCATATCCTTCACACAGGATAAACTCTAAAAATATTAATAAACCTAACCCCATACTTCATGATTGGGTGTCCACCTGCACTCCACCCACCATTCTTTGTTTACTGTGTTAAGGCTCCATTGGGTTTCTCTCAATCTCTCAAATTCAATAGACTCTTTGCCTGCCTCAGGATATCTTCCTAAATTTTCTCCCTGCCACTCAGCTATCTATGAAATAGTTAGCATAGGGCTAGAATCCCAACATCTAAGTAGCTTATGCCTAAAAGGACTGATTTATTGCTCACATCACAGTCTGATGAAAGTCAGCTGGCTCTTCTTCAAATGGAAACTCAGGGGTTTGGAGTCCTTTTAGATTGTGGCAACCCCATATTAAAAATGTGGCCTTTGTGGTTGCCATGGAAAAAAAAAAAGAGTGTGTGAGTGATTACGCAAGGAGTTTTCTGGCCAGGCAAGAAATGGCAAGCACCAAGTCTGCACACCCCATTGGCCATCACAGTCACATGAGCCTAAACTAATTGCAAAGGAGGCAAAAAAGGAGGAAAAAAAAGTCTTCCTTTGTGTCCAGGGACAGGAAATGAGACTGGTGAACATTAGGCTAGTTTCTGCCACATCCTGGTTAAAACCTACTGATCTTTAAAGACAAAGCTTAAATAACACCTCCTTACAAAATCTTTCCAGCTCCAACAACCTAAATTAGGTATCCCTTATATAGTCTATTGAAGCATTTTGTAATTTTCCTTTATGGCATGATCGCAATGGAAAGTTTATATTTATGTGATTATTTATTTCTGTTCCTAGACGATAATCTTTATAAGAGCAAGGATTGCATCCTTTGTTTTTCTCCCACCGCGTCTCTAACACCTATCATAGTACTTGGTACATAACTGGTATAAAAGTTGTTGAGTTAACAAATTAACAATTGCACACAGTCATTACCTGGCTCCAAATAGCACACTATTTGTGCAGGAGAAAGACAAGTAATTATGCAGTCATGGTTTAGTGTGATATATGTTCCAGGCAGGTAAGCCTAGGGAGCTGTGACAGCAGCCTGAAGAGCCTCCCAAGGCTTTTCTTTACTTTCTCTTTCATGGCAACCTAATCCAGAAGTCTGCAAACTATGGCCTGTCAACCAAATCTGGTGCTCACTCGCTGTTTTTTAATAGCCCAGGAGCTAAGAATGGTTTTTACATTTTTAAATGATTGAAAAAAGAATTAGAATATATTATGATGTGAAAATTTAATTAAATTCAAATTTCAACGTCCATAAAATTTTTTCTATTGGAACATTGCCATATCATTTACTTCATGACTGTTTTCCAGCTACAATGGCAGAGGAGCTGTGAAAGAGGTCATATGGCCCTCAAAGCCTAAAAAATTTAATAACTGACCCTTAGAAAAAAGTCTGTTGACCCCTGCTCTAATCCATGCTTAGTTTAAAAGATCATTTCTATGTGAATTATGTCCAAGAACACATCTTTAAGCCTCTCTCTTTCCTATTCTCATGTCCAGCACTAGAAATTAGGCGCCCCTTAGTTTTATCTTTGCAAAAGTATTCCTGCCCTGCTATCTTTCCCCTCTTCCCTTTAGTTCATCCTTGTGTACTAAATAAAATCCATAGTTTAGCAGTTATTCACAGTTCTCCACTATTTTATCATATTTTTCCTTTTCAGCTGTATCTCTTAGATCTCACTACCATCGAACCTCAGCAATCATTTAACCCACCCTTGCCTTTTCTGCTCTAGGCCTAGACTTGGTTACCATCTCTGTGTGAAATGTCTTGCAGCTAGAATTTCTATCTTACCAACCCTTTCAGTTCGATGATTCAAATGCCTCCTTGCCCTAAAAAGCCTTTTCCAGCTCCTCTACTGAGAATAATGATTGCCATCTGTGCGATTTCCTAAAGCTTTGTATAACTTACACTAAAATTCTGCTTTATAGTTTTTTGTCTATATACACAGATTGTTTCTCTCGTTCTACTGAAAGCTGATTAGGTAAGGACTTGTATTCCATTTTATTAATTTTTGCATCCTTTCAGTGCCTAGGAAGAATCTTGTACAAAATGGAAACGTCTCGCCTTTTCAAAATTCCTCATCCGGGAGCTGTGACTGAATTTTTGTAATGTTTAAGAACTACCTGTGTATAACTCCACTTAACCTGTTTGGGGTTCACTAGAGCAAGTAACATCTTTTTAGAGCGCGTGCTGTAGTCCAGATGATCACGTACCTACGAACCGCTGTCTTGGACCCTTAGTTTTGTTTGAAAACACGTGGGTGACAAGCGCTTCCCTTCAGGCCCCTCCTCTGTCCACGGTGATTGGCGGACCAATCGTTCCAATCAGCCCTCCCCGCCTCTTTCAGCAGTAGCCAATCACAGACCCCAAGCGCCTCCTGACTACTAGACACTGTTTACTAACAGATCCAAGCTGGGGAATAAGGGGTGTGACCGTTTTGGGGAGGTCAGGGAAAGGAAGGTCCTGACTGCGCGTGCGTAGCAAAGGAAATAGGCCGGGCAGAAGCTTGGGCCTCACCAATCGGTGTGGCCACGCTCCTCCCTCTCCTGCCTCCCGGCCAAGCAACAACAATTCAAGAGCAAGGCGGGGCCGCTCGTGAAACGTCACGGAGTATTGCCCAATGGGAGACGGCGTTGACAAACCCGCGCACCCTGTGCCCAATAAGCGATGGCGGCTCTAAATGGCTCCTCTACCTTGCTGGCTGCGGGCGGAGCGGCCAGAGAAGGAGGTGGGGAGCAGGGGGCGGGTTGGTTGCGCGGTACTAGCGGTGCCCGCCGAAGGGGGAGGAGGCGGGGAGCTAGCCGTGCGGCTAGAGCGGGAAAGAGACTCGTCTCTGCGTCCGAGTTCTGGAGCCGCTGCACCCCGGCTCCTGGAGCTTCAGCAGGGGCTGTGAGGGTACGGGAGTCCGCTCTCTTCCGCCTTTCCCTGGTAGCGACCCGCAGGATCAGAAAAAAGGAGAAGATGGAGGAGGAGGGCGGCAGCGGCAGCGGCGGCGCCGCGGGGACCAGCGAGGACGGCAGCGGCGGGGGAGAACAGCTCCTCACTGTCAAGCACGAGCTGCGGACCGGTGAGGACCCCGCCCTCTACCGGCCGGGCTCCGGCGCGGGGGCGCGCTCTGGGGGCACGCGGGTGCCCCCGTCGGGCTGGGGGCGCGGGACCCGGGTGGGTGGCGGCCTCGGGCGGGAGCCTGGGCGCGCAGGGGCGGGCCCGGGGCGGGGCCTCGCGGGCGGGGCGGGAGCCCGAGGGGTCCCGGGAGGTGTGGGCGCGCGTAGGGGGAGGTGGCCGAAAGTTTTCCCGAGCCCGGGGAGGAGCGGCGGGCGCTGGGTGTCCGGGGCCTTCGCAGTAGCGCCCCACCGCTGCCTGTGGCTCTCGTCTCTGGGCATGTCTTTCCTCCCCTCTTCCCGCACAGGTGACACATCTATCACTGCATCCTGCCCAGGGCGAAAGGTGCGCCTTCCTCTCCGTGGGGAGAGCGGCGCTTGGTTGTGGAGCGTGGTTCATTCTCGGCTCTGCTCCCCTTTGAGGTGGTCCCGGACGGTAGGGTTTGGTGGAACCAACCCCTAAGGTGCTGCGGTGCCTTACGAGATAAATGGGGCGGGGATGCCCCTCGGGCTTTTAACGAGCCGGTCTCCAGTGAAATAAAGAGGAGTTGAGTGCCCCAGGGATTGAGTACTTTTATTTGCAATTGTCATGAAATACTACACTTGGCCTTGAATTTCTTCCGAAGGTGTCTTGGCATGAGGCTTTATAAATTTAAAGCTCTTGGGTAAAAGAGACTAACTAGCAGACTTAAGCGCTTACGTTCTAATGTTTTGAGAACACTGGAGTTGTTCTAGGCTTTATATATGTTAAATTACTTTATTCGTGTGTTGGTCAGTGTTGTTCATTTTGGAAAATGCTTATTTGGACCGATCTGTACAATTTGGGCTTATATTTCTCAGTCTTGTGTTGAAGATAATTTTTTCTTCTGAACAGACAATACATTTTAACGAATCATTCTTTTATTCTTAAATATTCTTGTCTCTGAGATTTTTTACACAGCTTCTTGGGCAATTGGAACAGTCTTTTATTATGTAGACACGAAGCTTAAATGGCAGGTTTAAGGTGTACGCTTAGTACACCTTGTTTCTGTTTTGGACACAGTATAAAGTTAGCTCTGTTCACCAGTTCTTTGAGAGTTTTTGTTATTTCTACTGGGATTGCTGATTAGCAGTCTATTGGGTGCCTTAAAAGAGATGTCAAATTCATGCTTGCTTAAGTCATTTTTAAACTTTTTTTTTGTCATTGTGAATCTGTTGTATATCTTAAGCCACTTATCTTGTGATATTTTTGAGCTTTTTTTTTTTTTTTTAGACAGTCTCACTTTGTTGCCCTTGGTAGAGTGCAGTGTTGTCACAGCTCACAGCAACCACCAACTCTTGGGCTTAGGCGATTCTCTTGCCTCAGCCTCCTGAGTAGCTGGGACCATAGGCCCCAGCCTCAACGCCTGGCTATTTTTTGTTGCAGTTTGGCCAGGGCTGGGTTTGAACCCACCACCCTCGGTATATGGGGCCGGCGCCCTACTCATCGAGCCACAGGTGCCACCTATTTTTGAGTTCTAACATAATCTGTGTAGGTTCAGTTGGTTTGGTTTTTCTCTCTCAATTTAATAGACAACTGATGTTTTCAAAGGGCTATTAAATAATTTACTCAATATACATTTATTTCAGTATTAATATCTGATTTGTGCCAGGCTCGGTGTCAAGTGCTTTCTGGAGTGAAGATTTTGAATTTTTGAATTTTTCCTAGTCTTACATAATGATTCACTGATTTATGTATGTGGAATTGTACAGAACAGCAAAAACTATTTGAAGTCTTACACTCCTCAGCCAGTATACCCATCAGCTTTTTGCTACATGACCAAGGAGTGGCAACCAACTGCTCAGTTTCTGGGTTTTGCAAACAAGGCTAGTTTTGTAGAAAACAGTGAGTACTGCTTTGGTTCTCCTTCTCTACTGACTGTGTGAATCATCAGTTTCCAAGTTTGCATTTTAGAAATTTTTCTGATGGATGGTGAGATTATACTGAATTTATTAGTACTGTTAACTGTCAAAGGAAATGAACAATTGTTTTGATTTATTCCTGAACACTGGAACAACTGACCGGATATAGTTGTCAAAAACACTGTTAAAATATAACTTGAAAGAGTTGCCCAGCTTCAGCCAACTGCACTCCTGTCAGCACATGATGCTATAATAGGCACCAAAGTAATTTGATCTGATACGGACCCTTCTCAAAATGTGGACAAGAATATAGTTATGTCAAGCTGGCAATTGGTGGTTGCTCATTTGTGCAGAACAATGTATCGTATGCCATCCAATGGTGTCATCCTAAAGGACATTGAAATCATTCCAGTTTTAGACTGAATAGTATGGCATATCTAGATGTAGAGTTGAAAGATACCATTCTAAATCCCAGCTCTGCTACTTACTAGCTAAGTAAACTTGGGCAATTCACTTCACCCTTTGAGACTTAACTTTCATTTACAGAATTTGGAAACTGAATGAGATACTGTTGGAAAAGTGTTAAGCAGGTTGCCTGCCACAAAGTAGGCACTCAGGCAATGTTGTTTGAATATACATGTAACAATCGCTCCATAAAACTATCTTTTTTAATTTAAGATTAACTTGAGGGTGCAAATGATTAGGTTACAATGTTTGCATTTACTAGGTAAAGCCCCCATTGTAATTGTGTCCTGCATCCAGGAGGTGTGTCATATACCCTTATGTTGTGCCCATTAGGTAGAATTAACTTGAGGGTGCAAATGATTAGGTTACAATGTTTGCATTTACTAGGTAAAGCCCCCATTGTAATTGTGTCCTGCATCCAGGAGGTGTGTCATATACCCTTATGTTGTGCCCATTAGGGAG